>JABUQX010129979.1:10000-30824 GCA_015478945.1 Trachelipus rathkii
CTACTTACTACTTTATTTATTTTATTTATATATTTAACTATAATTTCAATCATAATACAATTATAATTAATTTATATATTTAGTGATTGTAATATTTATATTTCATATAATATTTATATCATTTTTACTATATATATACTACTATATATTTTTTATACTTATAACCTTACTGAATTTTATATATATATATACCCGTTCTATCACCACTATATTAATATATAATAAGCTTTTGTATATATTACATTCGCCCGCATATTTAACTATAGACACCCTACCTATTCATTAGGGTCTAGGTTATTTCAGATATAATTTATTTCTTTCTTCTATTTAATACATCTTTATCTTCTTATCATTACCTATATACTTTATTATATAATTTAATTATTATTTTATTAATTAGTAATTACTTATTTAATTATAATTAATAATATCTTTTATATAGTATTTTATTAAACTAATCATGATATACTATACTATCCTACTATTCATATTTACTATAGCTATTTTTAATACTACATGATATATTAGTCATATTTATTTATGAGGTAACGCTTATATAGTACATTGCTTTCTACTATTAAATACGTATTCCATTAGTTATATACTACTTTATAATATTATATATATTATATATACATATATTCATATATATATATATTGTTATATAATATATTATACTATATTATATATCTATATTATCATTTATAATATATATATATTACTATATATTTATTATATAATATTATTTATATATATATATTTAATTACATATATATATGATATATATATAATATTATATTATAATATATATATTATATATATATATATATCATATATATATACTATTATTATATAATTTAATATATATATTTATGCAATATATAATTTATATCATACTGTTCAATCTCGTGGGCTTTTATAGTATATTTCAGTATTTATTCCTATATTTATAAATATATTTTATATTTGTTTCTTAGATTACTTATTCCTTTACACTCATTTTATTTATATTTTATGTTAAATTAGAATTGATGTTCTTTTTAGTCGGCATGTATTTCCTATTAAATTATTCCTATATAAATTATTATTAATTTGAACCTATATTTATTTTTTATATTTGTCTTTTCTTTCAAATAATTCTATTATTTTATAATATATATTATTAACCTATAATATATATATATCATTTTATTATTATTATTCTACTAATTATATTATATATATATAATAATATTCTTCATCTTTAACGAGATTAGATGCATATAAGATCATTCTTTTATTAAAGATAAAAATCTATATATATATTTTATATTATACATATTATTATTTATTTTTTATTTCTTAGTCTATTTATCCATATTTACTTTAAGCTTTTTATTTTATATTTGCTCAATTACCCTTGTTTTTTATATTTACAAGTTTACCATACAATTAATTATTTGATTATTATTATTTCAAATTTAACGTTCATTTAAAACCACACAGATCTACTACTTCCGAGTCTGTGCGCTTGATTCAAGTTATTATCCTGGGTTATTTCTCATATTTAATTCATACAAAGGTAACACTGTATTAAACTTTATTGTTTCTAATTTGTGATATGATTTTTTAAACACAAAGTGACTACCAATTACTTTTCCATTTAAAATTCTTGTGTTGTTTAACTGGAGCTATTCTTATCTTTTTTAATGGTTACTTCTCCTCATTTAACCTTAAGTTTTAATTTCTTCTTCCCCTTTTATTTTTTTTTTTCTTTTGTTTGGCTCATGGTTTATGTTTTTATATTTCGTAACCTGGCAACTGATATTAGTGTTTATATGAATTGTGCCTTTTAATATAAGTGAATATTGTCGATATTAAGTATAGTTCACGCATTGACTGTGTTAGTGTATGGCCAGGTTATCGACTTTGTGAATATTTATATATGGCATGAAGAAGATTAAACATCACTTTCTTATCCAATGATATTCATAGTTATTTCCAATTCTCAGCCTAACTTTTTTATCCTTTCATTCAGCTTCAGTAGTTCACTTTCCGAATTTCGCCAGTTTTCACTTTATTTGACATCAGGTGTCCTTCCCTGCTTTATTTCTTATTCTCATTTCCACTTTAAATTTCTGGATTCTTCACCCTTCTGATGTGAATAATCAGCGGTTCGATTTTTCCCGCTGCAATACTGTTTTGAATTGTGTTAATCAATCAGAAATCTCCCGTCATACCCCGTCACAAAGGGGTTCGTACACACATGCAGATGACATTTCTTTTGTCTTCACGAACCTGATTGTCCACTGAATCGATACTTATTGTGTTTCCTTTAATCTGGTTCTATCCAATTTGGTTTCCTACTCGTGTTGGCTCGTCATTCTATTCTTATTAATTTTCCCTATATGCCTCTTCCAATTATTATACAACGTTGCGTTTTTTATTTAGTGGTGGGCGCAGGTTGTTTGCCAATAATTTCTAGCCGGGTGCTCTCATGAGGCCGGCGATTCTTATGGTTTTGGTGGTGTCGGCGGTGGTCCAAATTACGACCACCACCTGATATCACGGCCGAAGAGAATAAGGTAAAGTAAGGGATCCGTGCGCCTGACATGCCGTCACTGTTACCGACAAGTTCCACGGGTATATTAATTATGAAACATATTTCATTAACATGACTTTGCCGAAACATTTGCCAAAACTTGATGACTGCCTCTGACCGTAGACAGTCCTGGTTAATCTTGAACATGAATATTTTTTAGGCTCTAACGTAAACGATCGGCGCAGGGCTTTACTCATAAGGTTTTTCTTTAGGTCCATTTGTCAGAACATCCAGTTTTAGAGCGACCTGACCTATGGGATGATCGCCCCTACAGGGGCGGGGGGGAAGGCTTTAATTACAAGTAAGCAGGTATCAGCAGTTAAGGCGACCTGACTTAAGCGTCTCTACGACCGGCGCGAGGGTCTTTCTTCAGGGTCCCTTGTTTGGTGGCTCATTCGCTCTGCTGGCTCCACGCTTGTCCGGCGGCGTCCATTTTGGGGACATTCCTTTTTTAAACCCTTTCTTTTTCGGGGCTGAACCCCCACACCCACCCAACCCCCAACGGTCCATTATCCTTAGCCTTTCGGCTGCTTCCCCTTCTCTACTTGTTTTCCCCCGAGGTTGCGTTCTCTGTCACTCCGTACACTTAAACACAACCTCTGACTCTCTATCCTCTCTATAAATATATATATACACTTTTTATCTATACTATATATTTCTCTCTATATAATCTCATCTATATCTATAATTATACATATTATCAATAAATTATAAACACTTTTGATAAAATCAATTGTACGTCGAAATAACAAAAAAATAAATAAAAATGAATTTTGAAAATTATCATTGAGTCAAAAACATATAAAAAAGTCAAGTTCTTTTTATAGAATTCAAAATTTTTAATTTTTCTTACCATAAATAAATAAATCATTTACCAAACCATTCCAATACTCTCTAAATGATTTGAATGGATTGTGAAACGTTCTTATTTAAACAAAAATTGACTTTCTTGAAATTAATGCAATAAACAATCTACCATAATCTAAGACATGTAACCTTAATAACGCTATTTAAGCTTAACCTAACCAACCTAACTAACAATGAGATAATATCCAGGGGTCTTGGGAAATGATTTTAATTTGTTTTTGGCTCTCAAGCAATAGGGAGTTTATATATTTTAATTCCAGTGAAAGAGAGAGGAGGGGTTGAAGTAGTGTAAAATCTATTATTAATTCTTTGCTGTAAGTATATAATATAAGATTCTGTTAAATATACATTTTGACTCACAATATCCTTAACTTTATAAATTTCTTGTGAACATCTTAAATCTGTGTTTATCTCTAGGTAACTGTTGATGAATCGTTTGTCCTGTATGTTTCATGACAAATCCTAGATGTACTTCATAATTTCTTCTTGTGTTTTCTTCTTGGGGAGAACTTGACGTTAACTATTTGTAGGATGACCCAGCTGATGTACTTGTTGTCTATGAGGAAATATACAGCCTTATGAGAAATGATTATCATGCGGTGTTTTTCTTACATGTTAATATGATGCTAATAATACTTATGGTATTAAACTTTTTGTGAAATTCCTTTGTGAGTCTCTTTATATATTTGATGTTAATTTTAACTGTGGATGCAGTTTCATTGTGTAACATGTTTGAAATATTTTATTTGTAAGATGTTTTTGTACTTTCACATTTATAAATTTGTAAATGGTTCCCCCCGGTGTCAAGATAGAAAGAAAATTTTACTCTAACTATGGTTTGGGAGGTCTTGGTGGTAGGAAACCTTTACCTGGAGGATTGTTTTGTTTGGGAGGTAATAGGTATTCTCTGTTTCCTCTCATTATGGTACCTTGTTGTCTGTTTCTGAGTGACATTGGATGGTGTATGGTGGGTGTTCTCATAGGAAAATTGGGAATGTAGGAAGGGTTATGTGCTCGGAGATCAGGTGGGGATGGTGGAGATGTATTCCTTGGTGTTGTTATAGGAAGCTGGGGGAATAGTGTCTTGTGGAGGAAGACTTTGGAATGTTTCTGGAGGTGGTGTGGATTCCTGTGGAAATGGACAATGGGGTGGGGTAGGTGGGTCTTGGAAAGACAATCTTGGAGGTACTAGAGGTGGTGATAGAACATCATTTGTGGATGTTAAGGGTTGGAGTGGTGTTTGATGATCTTCAAAAGATAGTTTTGGGGGTAACGTAGTTGGTGAAAATCCTTTGAAAGGTCTTTGGTGGAAAGGTAAAAATAAAAACTAAGAGTTGTAGGAGGCCAATGTGCATGGGAGGGGGCTGTGAAGGCTTGGGTTTAAAGAACAATAGTTTAAGACTTTGTAAATTGGGTTCTGTTTTTGTCAGTTTTTTTTTTTTGAAGGGGTTGTAGGTTGCATGGATCTTTAGTTGCTGATTTGATTGAGGGGAGGTTGAATATGCCTTGAAAATATATGGTATTTGGAATGTTTAGGAGTATTTTTGTAGAGTATGGGGAAGATGAGAGCTGTGATGGGCTTTAGGTGAAAGAAGGTCGTCATTGGTTAGGTGTTGGAAATGGGTTTTTAAGAAAAAGAATTTAAATCTTTTGTTGTTCCTATACAATGAAAGTTTAGATGTTTGTAAAAGTGTAAAAGCAAATGTTAAAATGTACAAGTTGTTACTTGAAATGGGCCTTTCCATTTAGAAATAACTGGGGATTTATTGGGCTTTTTCACATCTAAGAGTAGCATAGTCGCTAATCTTATGGTATGGAAGAAGAATTTTTATGTTGTTTTTCCATTTGGTTATTGTTTCTTCCTGAAGGTGCTGTTGAGCTTAGTTCTTATGAGATTAGCCTCACGCTAATCTCATCAACATAATCATTGATGTGTTTTTGAGGCTCAGAGCCTTTGCACAAAATGGGATATAATTGGGAAGATCCCAAGGTAATCTTTTGCTGCATGTGTATAATAGAAATGTGGGGTGCAACCGATAGAAGAGTTATAAGTAGAATTTAAGGAAATTTGTGCAAAAGCAATATATTTTCCCCAGTCAGTGTGGTTCGAGTTTACGTAGTGTCTCAAATGATTTGCAATCTTTAACATTTCTCTCTCCGAGAGACCGTTAGCTTCTGGTCTTCGAACGACGATGTTTACTGCTTTTATCTTCCACAGGGTGCATATCTCTTTAAAAAGTTGAGATGTGAATTCAGGAGCGCGATCTGAGACGATTACCTCTGGAGTGCTGTGTCGGCATATAATTCTCTCTAGAATTGCCTGGGCAATATCTTTGGCTGTGTGTTGAATGAGGGGGACCAACTCAACGTATCTTGTTAAGCTGTCCTTAAGAACTAAAATGTATTTTGCTTTGGTGATTTTGCAAGTGGGCAGTGGTCCAAGAATATCCAAGTGGATTTGGGCAAACAGGGGGTATGCTTTGATTGGGGCATTTTTAAGTGTATTGCTTTTCACTCTTTGGCAGGAGTGGCAGTATTCTTTCACTAAGGTGTATAATTTGGGAAAATATATTTTCACGAATTCGGTGCACTGTTCTGTCTACTCCTCAGTGGCCTGATGATAAAGAGTCATGGTTGTGTTCGGTAATAGAGTGTATCATGGAATCCTGGACTTATATGAGTAAACTACCATTTTGAGTGGCATATCAGAGGATATTGTAGATAAGGACATGAGGGAAAGTATCCGCAGAAATATTTTGTGTATTCAAAGGTTTGTTATGGGAGATTAAGGGTTTAGCAAAATCATAAAGTGCTTTCAACCTTTGGCATGCTCTTTGCTCCTCTTTTACAAATGTTTCTTTTGTTAGATGTAGAAGTGTGGTAGGTAAAACCGTGTTTTGAGAGAAAGTATGTGTTAATAGAGTTGGGGTTTTGACTTAAGTAGTCCGGTATAATATTCCTCTCCATCCAAGCCCCCCACTAACTTAATTTTACATAAAGCAACATAATGATCCGGTAATCCCATTCCTAACCCCCTCACTGATTTTATATTCAACACATATTTCAACATCTCCTTCTTCACCACCACAAAATTAATCATACTTTTCACTTCGATACCCTCTCTACCTACACCAACTCTTGTATACTTATGAATACTCTTGTGCTTAAAGAAAGTATTACTTACACAAATACCTCTCTCCTCACAGAAATCAATCACCTTCCTACTATTCTCATTTTCTCCAGACATCCCAAAACCACCTGTTATACCATCCCTTTTATTGATCACCTATCCAACCATTTAGGTCACCCAACACAATCAATCTGAAGCTCCTACTCACCCCATCCAAAACATCATTCAGATTATCCCAGAAAATCGCACTCTCTTCAATATTATCCTCAGATGGGCCATATGTCATAACCACACATATCTTGACCTTTTCAAACTTAAATTTAACCTTTAGAATTCTAGTACTCTCACACACAAAATCTACCATAGCTCTGTACCACAAGTCACTCATCAGAATTGCAACTCTTTCTCTCCCCTCTCATTCCTTTCCACACCAGCACACACATATTTCACACCACATCACTCATTTTCACCGTTTCCTTTCATCTTTGTTTCAGTCAGAGCGAGCAAATCAAATTTGCCCTTTCTAAATACATCCATCACCTCTCTCCTTTTCTCCTCAAAATTTATTCCTCTGACATTCCATGTACCCATAGGATTGACACATTTTCGCCGAAAGATAAAATGCCTTTTACGGCGGTCACGACCTTCTCCGAGGCATGCATTGGCATTCCTGGCAAAAGATAAGTGATAGTGGGCAGCCAACCCAACTACCACCGTCCCTTAGTCGCCTTCTACGACACGCAGGACATACGATGTGGGCAATTCTTTTTCCCCTACATTTAGAGATATAAGGGATAGGAATGTCTGTAAGATGTCTAGAAGAGGTGAACCATTAGGCACTGGAATACATACCATATGTAAAATGGGAAGTAATTTCATCGCTGCGAATATGCATATACTCTACCTCCAAATATTATATATATATATTATATATATATATATATATATATATATATATATATATATATATATATATATATATATATATATATATATATATATATATATATATATATGGGTGTAGGCGGGGGGCACTTGTCCCCCTAAATCTTGGCTATGTAGAAATAAAAAACAACCTTATTTGTTTGCCAGACGACGTTTTCGAGGGTTTATTAGTAGAAAAACTGACAAAGATACATCAATCGATAGATACTGAAGGAGTAATTACTAATTACTAACGTATTATAAACATACATTTTTTTATAGTTTTAATGCGTTTTCGTTTTCATATTGGCTTGAAGTCAACTAGCTGGGTGCTTTTTATAAAGCTAGCTTCTTCAGACAGTATTCTCCGCTGGAACTCTCAGTATGCAATAGCATTTGGCGGCTAATAAAGTTGATATATATATATATATATATATATATATATATATATATATATATATATATATATATATATATATATATATATATATATATATATATATATATATATATATTCAACTTTTTCACAGCAGATTTACCCACCCCAACCCACTAAACTTATTACTTACGCAGACGACATCAGTCTTATTTCCCAACACCCAGACGTAAACATAGCTTCACAACATACCCAAGAATATTTACATCTATTAGAAAATTGGTTAATCTCCAACAGAATGACTGCATCCCCCTTAAATCCTCCATCACACTTTTAACTACTGACCGTCACCAATCCTCCCTCCATCCTATAATCACCCTGAACAACAACCTCCTTCCATTAAACAAAACTCCAAAAATATTAGGACTTACCTATGACACTCACATGACGTTCTCCTCCCACATCCACTAAATTACTTCCTCAACCCAACGAAAACCAAACACCCTCCGAACCCTTTCTCAACACAACTTCAGCGACAGGAAACACACACTCACCACTGCTTATAAACAACTCCTTAGAACAAATCTAAACTATGCCTCACCAGCATGGTTCCCAGCACTCTCAAAATCAAACACAAATAAATTACAAATCTCAAAATACAGCTCTCAGAATTATCACAGGTTGCACAAAAACCACCCCAATCCAACATTTACACGACGAAACTTCCATCCTCCCCATCTCCACACACCTGGAGATGGTGGGGACTCAATTCTATCAGAAAACCCGTAATCCATCCCACCCTTGTCACCAAATTTTCTCCAATCCCCCTCGACAAAGACTAAAACCCCCCCCCTCTTCACCAGCTCAATTATTGCAACACTTACAACATAATTCCTCCTCCCCCTCCCAATAGGTCATGGATTACACATATCCATACACATCTAACCAACACATACCTACAAAACCGCCCAAATAACAAATTACTTAACACCCCCTCCCCAAAACTTTCCCCTAGAGAAGAAACGCTGTCCAGAAGAAGACCAAAACCTCGCCCGGAGCAGATCAGGTCACCACCCAAGACTCATGCAATTCATAAATACAGATTCAAAAGAGATAAAGTCACCTCCCTCACTTGCACCAGATGTCTTAACTCTAAGACACAATAAAATACCTCCTTCTGGGTTGCTCTCTCGACGCCCCCGCGCCGATTCTCCCCTATATCTTCTTCTTGACCTGTGGAACGCCCAGTGGCGGCAGCGCCGGCTTTTGGAGTGCGTGCGACCCTCCACTAAGGTGGGCCATTGGTGGGCAGAAGTGTATATATATAGTAGTTATAGGAAAGAGAAGCAGCATATATATATATATATATATATATATATATATATATATATATATATATATATATAAGAATATATATATATATATATATATATAGTTATATTATTATGTATATATATATATATATATATATATATATATATATATATATATATATATATATATATATATATATATATATATATATATATATATATATATATAGTATATATATATATATATATATGGTTATTATATATATATATATATATATATATATATATATATATATATATATATATCTCACCTCAACCTCCCCCCTAAAAGAAATCCTACCTACGCCCATATATATATAGCATATATATATATATATATATATATATATATATATATATTATATATATATATATATATATATATATATATATATATATATATATATATATATATATATATATATATATATA
Source organism: Trachelipus rathkii (assembly GCA_015478945.1). Taxonomy (NCBI): domain Eukaryota; kingdom Metazoa; phylum Arthropoda; class Malacostraca; order Isopoda; family Trachelipodidae; genus Trachelipus; species Trachelipus rathkii. The sequence continues at coordinate 19,663 of JABUQX010129979.1, forward strand.
TATATTATTTTATTTATTTATTTATTTATTTTTTCAGGGAGTAAAATTATAATGGAAGATAAATTAAAATCGTGGAACAGACGTTCAAAAACCTTTAGCATTGCAGACAAGTCTCTAACACGGTTAGCCCATACCCATTGTCTTAGCTTTGTCGAAGAGGTAGATCTCAGCGGAAACAATTTAAAGTCTCTCTCGCCCTTGTCATCCCTTATAAATTGTTCTACATTGATGTTAGATAGAAGCTCTATTAGCGACTTGTCTCCCTTGAAGAACCTTTATAAATTGAGAAAACTTTCCTTAAAATACTGTATTTTGAATCCAAATAACGTCGTTGAGGGCATAAAGGCTATTAAATCTCTTTCACACTTAGCTCTTCAAGGTATTAAGGATTCGAGTAGCGAAAAGGAACTTTCGGAGGCTGAAATTTTGTACCTAATTTCAGGCATAGAGAATATTGAAATTATATTTGATTAAATATTGAAAGTTTCGTTTTATTTTTCATTCTACATGCAGTAATAAAGTTTTATCGTACATATTAGACAGATCCTTTTAATCTTTATAAGTCATGGAAATTGAAAATAACAGGTTTACAAAATAAAATTGAATTACCACAAAATGTTTGTGATTGTAGCATTGTTCTTGATGTACAATTCTAATATGCAACTTTTAATTCCATAACGCATATAGCCCTACTCTTCAATTTTATACCGAAATAGACGGGTGATTATGCCTCCAGCGATTCTAAAGATAGTTTTTCCTCTTTACCTTTTATTATCCGGAATGTTCGTTACTGACATGGTTGGCAATAATAATAAACATAATGGCAAGAAAGAAAAAAAAACATTTTTGTAAATGAGAACAAATGTTCAGATTAAAAAAATAGTATTTAATAAATAAGCAAACAATTTATTATACATTATATACCTTACCATTCACCATAAAAATTTTGCACTCTGTGTATCGGAATTAATCGGAAGGTGGACTAACATCTATCGATCATTCGAACATTTTCCCTAACCCTAAGTATACAAAACAGCGTATACAACCAATACTCAGAGGTTGTGGAATATATATTATATAGATAAAGTAGATGACTCTACCTATGATTTATCTCTAATATAATGAAAAAATAAATATATATAATTATACAGGGTGATTCAAAACCTCTGCGACAAACTCGGAGGGCTGATAGAGCAAACGATAAGGAACATTTATTAAATAACGTGTGTTGTATGACACTTCGTTGCAAAGTTACGGACGGTTGAAGGTACACTAGTTTGTTGTGTGACGCTTCGCATGTAGGTTACCGACGATTTAGGTTACTCAATTTTAATGTGTTTGTGCGTGCGTGCATGTGTGTATGCTTAACGTCCTTCGGAAATACGTGGCAATACCTTTACCTTGCCTAATTCATCGTTGATTCAGTACAGTGTAGGCATCGATTACGAATGAATCACTAAACTCTTAACGAGTTAACCGACATGATAATGTGTTACGGTGCGGCGAACGGAAATGGACGAAGAGCGCACCTCATGTTCCGGGAACGGTTTCCACACAGAAATCACCCCCGCCACACAATGTTTGCTCGCCTTCGAGATAATGGGACCCTTCATCCCCGGTGCATTGGTGGAAGACCGCGTAAAACGAGGACTCTGCGTTTGAAGAAAAGGTGCTTGAGAGAGTCGCCAACGACCCGTCGACTAGCACGCGCGCCATTGCCCATGCCATGGGTTCAAATCAGTCATCTGTGGTTCGGGTCTTGCAAGAGCAAAGCCTCCATGCATACCACATACAGAAAGTACAAGGACTTGGGCCAAACGACTTAGCACCCCGTGTGCGATTTGCCCAGTGGTTTCCGCAACGGAGCATCGATATTCCTGCACATGTCTTGTTTACCGATGAGGCGTGCTTCACACGTAATGACTACTTAAACCGCAGAAACAGCCACATATGGGACGAGGACAATCCGCACGCAATGTTCATCAGAGTTCACCAGGCTAAATTTACCGTAAACATCTGGGGTGGAATTCTTGGGGATTATCTGCTGGGACCTGTCATCATTCCACACCGTTTGAATGGACCTGCGTACCTGCAACTACTCCAGAACACGCTTCCGGAGCTCATGGATGACATACGCCTTGCGACCCGCAGAGACATGTGGTTCCAACATGATGGTGCTCCAGCGCACTTCAGCCACCAAGTACGGGCCCATCTGAACAGAGTCTACACTGACAAATGGATAGGGAGAGGGGGACCTATTGCGTGGCCTGCAAGATCTACCATGTTCGGTAGAGTCCGACAGGCGATGTAACGAATGTAATCAGGTACAGGGCAGACACTTTGAACACCTGTAATTTTCCCCAATAAAATGATTTCATAACAAGCTACCATTGTTTGCTTTACAACCTCGCGTCAAAACACATACGTTGTTTAACAAAATATCCTTATTGTTACCTCTATCAACCCTCGGAGTACACAGATGTACGCACACAGAAATACATAACATTAGAATACCCAAAATCACCGGTTACGAAGTAACGACGCGTCAAACATCACGTTGTTTACCTTACATCATCCGTAACTTTGAAACGAAACGTCTTACAACATAGCTTATTTGACAATAACTGTTCCTTATCGTTTGCTCTATCGGCCCTCCGAGTTTGTCGCAGAGGTTTTGAATCACCCTATATATATATATATATATATATATATATATATATATATATATATATATATATATCTATATATATATATATATATATATATATATATATATATATATTTATATATATATATTATATATATATATATATAGTATATATATATATATATATATATATATATATAAGAGTTATTATATATATATATATAATATCTTAGGATGCCAGTAGTAATAATAGGTTAAAATGCCTTAATTAAATGAGACTTATGGATTCCTTTTAAATAGAAGAAAATTTATTTTAAGAATCATTTAATCAAGGAATTTTAACCTAGTATTACTACTGGCAATCTAAGCTATTTATATCTTGAAACAATATATAGTATATAGTATATATATATATATATATATATATATATATATATATATATATATATATATATATATATATATATATTATATATATATATATATATATATATATATATATATATATATATATAACGAAAGGGTAAGAATGGGAATAAGGAATCTGTATAGAATAATGAATAGATGGTGCTTTTTTGTAACTGATGAAATGGATGTGAGGGGTGTAAAATCACATCACTTCGAAAATCAGCATAATATTAACAGTAATGAAGAGGTGATATTGAATGTGTGGGCTTGATGGTGCAAGAAGGAATAGGTATTTTGGGGATGAGGTTATTAGTAAAGAGGAGGGTAATGGGTATAGTGAGAAAGTTGAAGAATGGTAAATCTGCAGTATAGATGAAATTACTGGTGAAATGATCAAGAACGGAGGCGAGATGGTGATTGATTGGATTTGGAAGTTGTGTAATAAAGCGTTTATGGAGGGTATAGTTCCAAGGGATTGGAGGAGAGCGGTAATAGTACCTATATAAGGGTAAGGGAGAAAAAGGGGAACTGTAGAATTATAGGGGAAGTTTATTGAGGTTGTAGGGAAGGTATATGTTGGTATTTTGATCGAAAGAGTGTCGAGTGACTTGAAGGACTGATTGTGAAGAACAGGTGCGTTTAGAGTGGTAGAGGATGTGTGGATCAAATCTTACATTGAAACAAATGATTGAAAATGAGAGAGAAGAAGAAAATATTGTATTATGGATTTGCAACAGGCGTATGATAGAGTTAATAAGGAAGGTTTATGGCAGGTGTTTGTGATATATGGTGTTGGTGGTAGGCTTTTGAATGGAATCAAAAGTATGTATGACGATAGTGAAGCGTGTGTAAAAAAAATGGTGTCAATGGTGATTGGTAGCGGAGTGGTGATGGTGGGTTGTGTTATGTCTCCTGGTTATTCAATTTGTATATGGATGGGGTTATAGAAGAATTTAGAGGTGGGATGGCAGGAAATGGTGTTATAATGATGGAGATGAGTGGAGGCGCCCTACCTGTTATATGCGGATGATTTGGTTCTGTGTGGCGAATCTGAAGAGAGTTTGAGAGGATTGGTAGAGAGATTTGGCAGGGTGTGTAAAAAGAGGGTTTGAAAGTAAACGTAGATAAGAGTAAGGTTATGGTTGTGAGTGAGGACAGTCCTCAGTGTGAAGTTATGTTAGATGGTGAGCAGCTGGAACAAGTGTCTGAGTTTAAATATTTAGGGTATGTGTTGGATGAGAAGGGAACGGATGATGCAGAGGTAGGAAAAGTTGTGAATGGTAGAAGGTGGTTGCTGCAATTAAATCGTTGGTGAATGTAAAGGATCTTAAGTTGAGTGCGCTAGGGTCTTACATGAGGGTATGTTGTTACCTGTGTTATATAGTATAGTAGTGAGACTATGGTCTGGAATAAGTATATATCTAAAGTTCAATGTGTTCAGATGGACAATCTTAGGGGCATGCTAGGTGTGAGAAGAATTGATAAAATGAGGAATGAACTTATTAGAGAGATGTGTGGTGTGAAGAAAGGGGTAAATGAGAGAATAAATGAAAGTATGTTGAGATGGTTTAATCACAGGAGGATGAATGATAGTCGGTTGGTTGCTGATGAATATGGAGGTGTTGGGAACCGACCGCTGAGACCAAGAGAGTGGATTGAGTCGGTGAACGTATGTCTGAAGGAGAGAAATGTGAGTTTGGCAGAGGCGAGAATAAAGGTGCATAATAGGAGTGAATGGCGGGGTTTTGTATGGGGGCATGGTTGTGGCCCACCTGGGCCAGGGGATGAACCCTTACATTGACGATTTACCATAGTGAGGGTCCGTCGCGGTCCCATGAAGCTATAGGGTGGATTTTCTGTCTGTGACGAGTTCTCACTAATTAATAGTGACAAAAGTCGAAAAGAAAGCCCATCCTTACCGCCCCTCTACACCTATTAGTGAGAACTCGTCGCAGTCAGAAAATCCACCCTACAGCTTCATGGGACCACGACGAACCCTCACTATGGCATATCGTCAGTGGCCACAACCATACCCCCTCATAAAACCCCGCCATTCACTCCTATTATGCACCTTTATTCTCGCCTCTGTCAAACTCACATTTCTCTCCTCCAGACATTCCTTTACTGACTCCATCCATTTTTTCTTCGGTCTCCCAGGCGGTCGATTCCCAACACACTCGCCACTATACATCCGCTTAACCAACCGACTATCATTCATCCTTTCCACATGACCAAACCATCTCAACATACTTTGATTTTTTCTTTCATTTATCCCTTTCTTTACACCACACAACTCTCTAATACGTTCATTCTTCATTTTATCAATCTTTCTCACACCTAACACGCCCCTAAGATTGTCCATATGAACACATTGAACTTTAGATCTATACCTCTTATTCCAGACCATAGTCTCACTACTATACATTAACACAGGTAACAACATACCCTCATGTAAGACCCTAGCGCACTCAAAACTTAGTCCCTTTACATCCACCAACGATTTAATTGCACCAGCCACCTTCCTCCCATGCACAACTTTCCTACTACACTCTGCATCATCCGTTCCCTTCTCATCCAACATATACCCTAAATATTTAAACTCAGATACTTGTTCCAGCTGCTCACCATCTAACATAACTTCACACCGAGGACTGTCCTCACTCCTCACTCACAACCATAACCTTACTCTTATCAACGTTTACTTTCAAACCCCTCCTTTTACATACCTTGCCAAATCTCTCTACCACTCCTCTCAAACTCTCTTCAGATTCACCACACAAAACCAAATCATCCGCATATAATAGGTAGGGCACCCTCCATTCTCCATCATTCTAACACCATTTCCTGCAACTTTCATCTCTAATACTTTCATAACCCCATCCATATACAAATTGAATAATCAAGGAGACATAACACATCCCTGCCTCACTCCTCTATTAATATTAAACCAATCACTTTCAACTCCATTTATTACACACGCTTCACTATTGTCATACATACTTATGATTCCATTCAGAAGCTTACCACCAACACCATATATTACTAACACCTGCCATGGATCTTCCCTATTAATCCTATCACGCCTTTTGCAAATCCATAAAACCTAAATACAATTTATTCTTATTCTCCCTCATTTTCTTAGTCATTTGTTTCAATGTAAAGATTTGTTCCACACATCCTCTACCACTCCTAAACGCACCTTGTTCTTCACCAATCAGTCACTCGACGCACTCTTTCGACCAAAATACCAGCATATATCTTCCCTACAACACACTATAAACTAATTACCCTATAATTTCTACAGTTCTCCTTATCTCCCTTACCCTTATAAAAGGGAACTATTACTGCTCTCCTCCAATCTCGCGGAACTATACCCTCCATAAACGCTTTATTACACAACTTCCAAATCCAATCACTCATCATCTCGCCTCCGTTCTTGATCATTTCCCCAGTAATTTCATTTATACCTGCAGATTTACCATTCTTCAACTTTCTCACTCTACCCATTACCTTCTCTTTGCTGATGACCTCATGCCCAAAATACCTATTCCTTCTTGCACCGTCACACCCACACACGTTCACTATCACCTCTTCATTACTGTTAATATTATACAGATCTTCGAAGTGTTCTTTCCACACTCCCCTCACATCCATTTCATCAGTTACAAAAGCACCATCCATATTCATTATTCTGAGCAGGTTCCCCATATTCTCATTCTTAACCTTTCGCGCTTCCTTCCAGAAGAACTTCCTATTCCCTTGTAATTCCCCATTCATTCTCCATCTAAACTGTTCATTTACCTCTTCTTTTCTCCTACGTATGCACCTTTTAGTATTTCTTTTTTTATCCTTATATACTTCCAAAACTCTTTCTTTTGAAACTTCATCATTGGCTTGTAGTACATTGAACCACGCTTCTTTTTTACTTTTAACCGCTTGCATTACCTCTTCATTCCACCACTCACTGTTAACATTCTTACTTCCTACTTTAGCACATCCATATACTTCCTTTGCACTGCTAACAACTGCTTCCTTCATTTGCTCCCAGATTTGTTCAGTTTCAACTTATTCACATTCAACTGATTTACTTGCGAGTTCTCTTAGATACTTTTCCTTATTACCTTGTTCACTTAACTTCTCACTCTTAATTCTACCCACTTCCTTCCGTATCACCTTCCTTTACATCCAAGCCCCCATTAACTTAATTTTACATAGAACAACATAATGATCCGATAATCCCATTCCTAATTTAACATCCAACACATACTTCAACATCTTCACCAACACAAAATCAGTAATACTTTTAACTTCGATACCATGATATATATAGAGAGAAAGATTATATATATATATATATATATATATATATATATATATATATATATATATATATATATATATATATATATATATATATTATATATATATATATATATATATATATATATATATATATATATGTATATAAAGACACGGTAAGAAGACGCAGAATCCAATCTAGAATGTCCCATTCAACCCATAAAAATTAAGAATTAAGAATAATTTTTAATAATAATTAATGTAATTAATGAATAGTAATTTTAATTAAGAAGCCGCACGGGCCTACCTAAACTGTCCCAGTCAACCAACAATAATTAGTAATTAAGAATAATAATTAAAAAGCCGCATTGGAACCTCTAGAATGTCCCAGTCAATCCATTATAATTAATAAATAAGAATAATAATTCAGAAGCCGCATGGGCCTATCTAGACTGTCCCAGTCAACCCATAATGATTAATAATTAACAATAATAATTAAGAAGCTGCATGAACCCCTCTAGAATGTCCCAGTTATCCCATAATATATAAGAACAATACTTAAGAAGCCGCATAGTCCTATTTAGACTGTCCCAGTCAACCAATAAAATTAATAATTAAAAAAAAAGCGCTTCACGCACATTGTCCCAGTCAACCCATACAATAAATTATAAATAAGAATAATATTTAAGAAGTCGCATGGGCCTATCTAGACAACTTCACGCCTATTCTTATCCTCAAAGCCAAAAATCTACCTCCTCGTTGCTTTACGTTGCGCCCTCTTCAGCATATCTATGTCTTTTTCAATAAGGGTGCTAATATTGTAGACAATATTCAAATACTGGCCTAACATATCTATTATACGACATTATACAAAAACAATATATATAATTAGTCAACCAATAATAATTAATATTTAAAAATAATAATAAAGAAGCTGCATTGACCCCTCTAGAATGTCCCAGTCAACTCATAATAAATAAGAATAATACTTAAGAAGCAGCATGGTCCTTTTTAGACTGTCCCAGTCAACCAATAAAATTAATAATTAAGAAGTTCATTGGCCCCTCAAATTCCATAATAAATAATTAATAAGTAGGGTAAGTTGGGGCAGCGCGCCCATGCGAGGTAAAGTGGCCATGCCATTTTTCTTAGATAAATAAAATAGAATCACGGAATGATTGGCACCACTGTATACCCCTTTAAGGGATACCTCAGTGTTTGTATTGATGTTGAGTTGAGAGGTATGTTTCTATGTTATTTTTTATTTTTTTTAATTTTCTTCCCTAGAAGTACTTTTTATAGCCGTAATACATTAGTTTTATACGGCGTGTTTTCTTTTCTTTCATTTTTTTAAATTTCACATACAAAAACTTTACTATTTTCAAGTATTTTTATTGAAAAAATTCGATAATGATTATAACCATATTTTGTAAAAATTTAAGTTATGCATAAAAAAGAGGAATGAGGTAAAGTGCCTATCTAATCATGAGGCAACTCACCTATATGGGCGCTTTTCCCCATCAATACAATTTAACATCTTTACACTACAACCGATCATAATAGGTTGTAATTATTTACTTTCAAATTATTATTAATATTATTATTATTACTGTCTATTATAATATAATTATAAGTAGCCAAATGAGCCACCACCTCTGTCCAAAAAGTCCTTGGACACCCTCATTTGGGAGTGATAAAGACATAGTATCCCCCTCAAATTTGGAATACCCCTTTCCTATTACGTAACCTCGTCGTAGACGAGGTTACGCGGTCGTGCACCCCCGGAGGAGGTGCCGGCCCCTAAAAATAGGAAATGTTCATAGAAGGTTGAAATTTGGAGCTTGCATAGATGAGGTTTGAGTAAGGAGGAGTCGGATCCGGCACCGGTGCTGGAGCCGGAGCGGTACTGGGTTAGTAAATAGTTGAAATTAATGAGTGTTAGAGACATCGTATCCTCCTCAAATTTGGTATACCCCTTTCCTATGACGTAACCTCGTCGTAGAAGAGGTTACGTGGCCTTGCACCCCCCGGTGGGTGGTGCCGGCCCCTAAAAATAAAAAAATATTCATTGAAGGTTGAAATTTGGAGCTTGCATAGATGAGGTATGAGCAAGGAGGAGTCGGAATCGGATTCGGGTTTGAATCCGGCACCAGTGCTGTAGCCGGAGCGGTGCTGAGTTAGTAAATATTTGTAATTAGGGAGTGTTAGAGACATCGTATCCCCCTCAAATTTGGCATGCCACTTTCTATGACGTAACCTCGTCGTATACGAGGTAGCGTGGCTGTGCACCACCAAAAGGGGATGTCGGCCTCAAATATAGGAAATGCCCATAGAATAGTGAAATTTTGGAGATTGCATAGAGGAGGAAGGGGTAAGTAGGATTCAAAGCCGGAGTCGGAGCCAGCACCGGTGCTGGAGCCGGTGCTGTGCCGAGTTAGTAAATATTTGTATAATAATACAATATTATAATATATAATATGCAAAGCGCCCATGGGTAGGCGCACTGCCCCTTCTATGTGGGCGCTTTACCTCAGGGTAGGGGCAAAGTGCCTTTTTTGAAAAAAAAAAAATATCGATTTTACTCAAAAACATGTGATAGGAGAAGAGCATACTTTTGTGGGAATATAAAGCTTTAGGTGTATAACCATATGGCATTGAAAAATTAAAAATTTACAGTACAAGTCTTTTAATTCACTTAAAGTTCCTGGGCGGGCTGCCCCACCTTACCCTACTTAAGAAGCAGCATGGGCCTATCTAGACTGTCCCAATCAACCAATCATAATTAATAATTAAAAATACTCGAAGAAGCCACATTGATCCTCTAGAATGTCCCGTCAACTCAAAACAAATAAGAATATTTAAGAAGCCGTATGGGCCTTTAGACCTTCCCAGTCAACCAATAAAATTAATACTGAGAAGCCGCATTAGTCCTAGAATGTCCCAGCCGAATCCATAAAAATTCAGAATTAAGAATAATTTTATAATAATTAATGTAATTAATGACAGTATTTATAATTAAGAAGTCATTACTGGGCCTATTTCCAGACTGTAGCAGAGTGACCTGGGTACTCTTTCAGAAAATATGGTAACCTTAGCCTATCTAGACTGTCCCAGTCAACCCATAATTAATAATTAAGAATAAATTATTCTTAATTATTAATTATTATGGGTTGACTGGGACAGTCTAGATAGGCCCATGCGGCTTCTGAATTATTATTCTTATTTATTAATTATTATGGATTGACTGGGACATTCTAGAGGGGCCAATGCGACTTTTTAATTATTATTCTTAATTATTAATTATTGTTGGTTGACTGGGACAGTGTAGGTAGGCCCATGTGGCTTCTTAATTATAAATACTATTCATTAATTACATTAATTATTATTAAAAATTATTCTTAATTCTTAATTTTTATGGGTTGACTGGGACATTCTAGAGGGGCCAATGCGGCTTCTCAATTATTAATTTTTATTGGTCGACTGGGACATTCTGAAAAGGACCATGCGGCTTCTTAAGTATTATTCTTATTTATAATGAGTTGACTGGGACATTCTAGAGGGATCCATGTGGCTTAATTATTATTTTTAATTATTAATTATTATTGGTTGACTGGGACAGTCTAGATAGGCCCATGCGGCTTCTTAAGTATTATTCTTATTTATTATGGGTTGACTGGGACATTCTAGAGGGGCCAATGCTGCTTCTAAATTATTAATTTTTATTGGTTGACTGGGAAAGTCTAAAAAGGACCATACGGCTTCTTACGTATTATTCTTATTTATTTTGAGTTGACTGGGACATTCTAGA
>JABUQX010129980.1:0-2500 GCA_015478945.1 Trachelipus rathkii
AATCAGGTTTTAAGTCCTTCCGCCTCATACTTTAATCCATTGACAAGTATTTTTGAGGACAGTGTAGTAGAACATGGTCTTGATAATATATTTACTCTTGAAAGCCTTGGTATTTTAGATGTTAATGAAGATATGGCTAAAGCCGATATTTTGCAAGTTTCTGAATTTAACAAAAACATAGTTTTTAAAGATAATCACTACTATGTGGAAACTCCCTTGGAGGGAAACCATTGACCTGGTTCCTTCTAATCATGTGGTTGCCCGTAAAGTCCTTGACGGAGTTGTCTCTAATTCATTATAAAAAATTTTTGATGATTAATGTAGGCAAAAAGTTTGTTTTTAGGCCACAGTTGATGATGGTATTGATGTGAGAAGGTGGAATATAAACCCTTCAGAATATTCAAAATTTATTTTCATTCGCCCCATGGCGGACCTGTCCTAAAGACTGGAGGCTCAGGTTTAAACGAACCAAAATAGCCCAGTTTTCCAATTGATCTTTAAAAACCGAACCTTAAATTGCCTTCTTTGAATGATATCTGGCCTAACACAGGCATTGCACGCTAATGTCCTACTCCTAAAATTAATACTGATAATTTAAGATGTAATTAAATACGTCATTCTTGCTTATATATAAGCAGCGCTTTCTTGCTATTAAATTAATTACTGAGAGGATATGAATAATTTTGTTTTTTACTGGGATAGAGGGAAATGCAAATATGTAACCTAGAGTCGTACACCACCTTGGTGTTTGGTTTTGTTAGCAGCCCTTTTATTCTCCATTTTGTCATGAAACACCATGCCTCTAAATTTCCAGATGATTTATGCTCTAGACTGCTAGCAAGCAACTTTTATGTAGATAATTTCCTTTATAGTAGCAATAATCATTTAGAATTAGAGTACATTTATAAAGAAGCATGTGTGAGAATGGATGAAGCTTCCTTTAAACTTAGAAGTTGGAATTCTAACTTGCCAAAGTTAAATTCTATGTTTGAAGCGGATGGCAGATTTGCTGCGCATGGTTGCCCAGAAGAGAAAGTTTTAGGTTATAGATATCATTTGGAAAATGATAGCCTAAGTGTTGCGAAAGTTGATCTTAACATAGAGGCTCATTTGGAAAATGATAGCCTAAGTGTGGCGAAAGTTGATCTTAACATAGAGGCTAATACTAAAAGGCAAATTTTGTCAGCAATTTCCTCTGTTTTTGACCCTTTGGGGTTAATCTTACCTTTAACAGTTAGTGGTAAGATATTGATGAGGGACATATGGGGTTTGAGTCCTAAAGTAGATTGGGATACTGTCCTAGATCCTAAAATTATAACTGAGTGGAAAAGGGTTGCTTTTTCGCTTAATAAGGCTTCTGAATTATCTTTTAGGAGAATGGTCCTTGATAAGGACAAGGTTTATGGTTTGCATGTATTTTGTGACAGCTCAAAAACTTCTTATGGTTTTATTGTGTATGCTTGTTGTGATAACATTCCTGAATTGGTCTTTTCTAAGGCTAAAATGGCCCCTTTGAAGGAGTTGAGCATCCCTTGCCTTGAACTTATGGCTGTTGTGCTTGCATTTAAGTGTTTGCCCAGCATTTTGTCTTCCTTTGAAGATATTAATTTAAAATTTTTAAATTTAGTTGTAGATGCCCAGGTAGTGCTTTCCTGGCTGTTAACAAATAACCCTAAGTGTAAATCAAAACTGGTTAAAAATAGGCTTAAAGACATTGATCTTGCCAAAAAGGAAATACTTTCCGAATTTAAGTTGCCAATATATTTCAGGTATACTGATACCAATAGCAATCCTGCTGATTTATTGACTAAAGGGGTATCTTTTAAAAAATTCATTGATATTAAAAAATTTTGGGTTAATGGACCTCCATTCTTGTCTAATGATTTTGAAAAATGGCCTACACATGAGTTGTTGAGCATTCCCCCAGAGTGTAAACTTAAATCCTTTGTACACTGTACTGTGGCTAATGCTGTTGATGATGTCTTAGACATTGAAAGGTTTTCACAGTTTGATAAGTTGATTAAGATAACTACTTATCTGTTTAAATTTAGGTATATTAAAGTGGTGGAAGCTGATCCTGCCAAGTGTGCTGTACTTTACTGGATTAGGCGTATGCAATTTGCATGTTTTGGAAAAGAAATTAGTTTTCTCAAAACTAATGATGATTCTCAGCCTATTCCCTCTCTTGTTAAAAACCTAGATCTATTTTTGGACGATGATGAAATTCTCCGCTCCCATGGGAGGATTTCTAAGTCTCTTCATTTTAGTTTTGATATTTGTAATCCCATTTTATTGGGCAAAGTCCACCACTTCACCCGATTGATTATTTTGAATGCTCATTCCCAAGTTCAGCATCTTGGGGTACAAACTACTTTAAATTATGTTAGAAATAAAGGGTTCTGGATACCTCAAGCCAGACAAGCTGTTAAAAATACCCTGTCTTCCTGTTTCTTATGTAAGAAATATAATGCTCTCTGCTACAATTATCCCAAACTTACCA
>JABUQX010129980.1:7500-17500 GCA_015478945.1 Trachelipus rathkii
GAAGGTGTTCGAGGGAACTTACCACTGCGGCGTACCACCACCTTTACGACGCCCTAGATAGCAGAAGGGGTGCTGTATCCCTGCCCCCGCAAGAGTTTTTGTGTAGATATCTGCGTAACGTCCAGGCTGTTTGCTACGGTGTTTCCTTTTTTCCTTCCACCACTGTTCTGTGGAATTCTCTTTCATCTTCTGTGTTTCCTGCTGATTTAATCTCCCCTCACTTTAAAAGCCTGCGTCTATATTCATCTGCGTAATTGCGCTATCTGTATGAGATTTTGGGTGCAGCATACCCTCCTTTGATAGGGCCTATACCTGTGGTGGTGGTGATAACTGTTAAAAAAACAAAAAAAAAAAAAAAAAAAAAAAAAAAAAAAAAAAAAAAACAAAATATTGAAGACGGTTAACGTTAACGATTAACGTTAACTTCCGCTACATTCTTTACCGATAAACGCTTTAATGATTAACGCCGTTAATTTTTTTTGTTAACGATTAAGAATTAACGACGTTAACTTTCTCATTAACGGTGCCCACCTTTGTATATATATATATATATATATATATATATTTATTGTATATATAATATATATATATTTATTACATATATATATATATATATATATATTTAATATATATATATATATATATATATATATATATATATATAATATATATATTATATATATATATATATATATATATATATATATATATATATATATATATATATATATATATAATATATATATATATATATATATATATATATATATATATAATCAGTTTACAAATTATTTTACAATTACAGCATATTTCTGTTTATATGTAAGCAATTACTTTCGAATGTTTACTTAATATTAATTTAATAGTTAAATAAAAATCATTTAATGTTATCGGTATTATTGTTAAAACAATTATTTCTTTATAAATAAAGTTACACTGGTTTCTGAAAGGAACAGGTTCATGACAAAACATAAATATAAAAAAAAAAATTTAGGATCTGTAATATATTTTATTCATTTATAATTGTTACTCATGAAATGTTAAATATTTAAATTCTTTTACTATTTTATATAGTTTTTAAAAGAATTTTTAATTTTATTAGAGATTTTTTCAGAAAATTTTAAAATATACTGATTTTATTTATTTAGATAGAATTTTCAATAAAGTTTTGTGTTATTGTTTAGGAATTGGTTAGGTAACCTAAATTAGGTTAGGTATTTTTTTGTGGAGAGTTAACCCGGTTAACTCCTTAAAATAAGTCTGAACTTAATTGCATTTGAGAAACTAGTGTTGACTTCGAAATTTTACACTTGCTTCATTTTTCGTATAATTTTCCTATTTGACCTACCGTATGTATTTATATATTTATATCGTGACATTTTGTAAATAAAGAAATATCTAATTTCAACTCTCTCTCTCTCTCTCTCTCTCTCTCTCTCTCTCTCTCTCTCTCTCTCTCTCTCTCTCTCTCTCTCTCTCTCTCTCTCTCTCTCAAATATATATTTTTTACACGGCTCGTGACACATAAAAAAAATTTAATTACAACTGTTGTAGACTTGTTATTTTATAAATAACTTTTTTTTATTCTCTGGTTCTTTTTATTAGCCTTTGAAAAGGAAAAATCTGGAGTTTAACCAACCACACCGTATATTTATCAGTGCGAGCAAGGACATAAATTAGGGATGCCGCAAGAGGACCGATATATATCGATATTGATATTTTTTTTCGATAGTATCGAAAAAATATCGATGATATTTTTCAACCGATATATCGATATATCGAGATATTGATATTTTTCGTATCGATCAAACGATATTTTTTTTTTTACTTCTAGAAATTTTGAGCAGTTTTCTTTTTTTCATAAAATAACATTTCAGCAAAATGTGTGTATTTTTCGGCTCGTTTGGATGATGGGGACATTTTGTCTGAGTCAGGAGGATGAGGAGGGAAGAATGTCAGATGATCATACAAGAGAAGAAGTAGAGGCCTATAGGCGGAAGAAACAATTTTTTCATGTATATAACCTATTTTCGTATTTTACTTTTTAATGTTAATATTATTAAAAAGAATGAAGGAATGTTATATTATATAGGAGATTCCTAATAGGAAATGTGACTGGTTAAATCTTTAACAAAAATTGTTAATTTAATGTTTAAAATTAGAAAATGTTTAAGTTTTATATTGCGAAGATTTTTACTTTACTCGAAGCTTTTTATTCCCTATGTAAATCACCTCCGACTCAATTAAGGGCTATTGATTAAGTGTTTATTTTTAAAAATTAATATTATATACTGTGATATATATATATATATATATATATATATATATATATATATATATTATATATATATTATATATATATATATATATATATTATATAATATATATATATATATTATATACTATATATATATATATTATATATTATAATATATATAATATATATATATATATATACTATACTATAGTATATATTTATATATTAAAATATATATATATAATATATCAGAGGTGGGCACTTCCGCTCTTTAGTCCGCTAGTGCGCTAGTCCGCTACGAGCGGGACTACCAGAATAAGGTGCGACTATCGGAGGTGCGGAAGTCCGTCAGGAAATTAGCCGGACTTGCACGTGCGGAATCAAAAATAAGTTTTCCGCTCTTTTGTTCACCGCACCTTTTTTAAAAATGAAAGTATAGTTAACTTATTAAGAATTCTTATGGGTTAAATAAAGAAATATAATTTTTGTTTTAAGTTTATAACTAATTATACTTTAGTCCAAGACTTTATTGTTTTTTAATAATTAAACTTGCAAAAATAATCTCAACCTCCTTAAAGGTACATAATATATTAATAACATTTTAAATTGAATTTATAGCTGAATGACTATTCCCACTCAATCTGTTAACTTTGAAATTAATATATTATTAACTATATAACCTGGCAATTATCTAAATTATCAATTTTGTGTAAAACCCAAATATATATATATATAAGTGATATATATATATAAATATATACTATATAATTATAATATATAATATAGTATATATATATAATATATACTATATATATAATAATAATATATATATATATATATAATAATATTTAATAATATATGTATATATTTGGGATTTACACAGAACTGATTAACATATATATATAATATATATATATATAATATAATATTATATATATATATATAATATATATATATTATATATAATATAGTATATACTATATATATAATATACTACTACCTAAACTGATACGTAGCATTAGCATCGACTCTGCAGGAGTCGACGCTTTCATGGATTCTACTAAAGTCTTGGACGAAATAGACCTTCTTATGGGTGGACAGGGTGGTCAAAATATTTCAGAAGGGAGGCAGAATGATTTAGGTGAGGATCTTAAATTAGCAATGGACTGCTGGAAGTGAACTAACAACAGCACTCCTCTCACCAAGGACATCCTTTCCTTTTCACATATGCCAGATTTGTTGAACTGTTCATAAAATATAATACACCTCTCCCTAATTCTGCGGCTGTAGAGCGAATATTAGTATTGTGGGGATATTTGAGGGCAACAAGAGGTCTGCCTTAACTGCTTTAATTTTGAGCACCTAATCTTTTTGAAAGGTTATATGATCTCTTGTCCTTTGAAGACGACATTGAGGAAGAGAAGTGGAAAATATTGAGATTTTGTAAATATCATCATATTTTTCATATAATATATAAATAAATTTTTTTGTAAGGATATATACATTTAGTATTTAATATTAAATCCTTTTGTGAAAGTCGCACATTATTAGCGGGAGACGTGCGGACGTGCGGACTTCGCGAAGCGGAGGGTTGATGGTCTGAATACGTGCGGAGGAGCGCTAGCGGACTAAGTTTTCTCGAGGTGCGGAGGTGCGCTAGCGGACTACCCCCAAATGAGCGGGTGCCACCTCTGATATATATATATATATTATATAAATATATATAATATATATATAATATATAATATAATATATATAATCTATATATATAATATATATATATATAAATATATAGTATATATATATATATATATATATAATTATATATATATGGCTTATATTATTTCATTAACAGCAAATAATTATTTTTTCTCCAGATATCTCCAAAAACTACAAATACGCTACAGGGAAAGGAATACAAGGAATACATGCTGGTATGGCTGGTCCAAATTTTAGTGCTGAAAAATGTATTTACCAAAAAAAAAAAAAAAAAAAAAAAAAAAAAAAAAATAAAAAATCTCAAAAACTACAAGAGATAGCTACAGCGAAAGGAATACATTTTTTTGAAATCCTTGTAAAATTTTAGTTAGCGAAAATTAAAAAAAAATAAATCTAAATAATAAATAAAAAATAATTATTGGCTATTTTTTTTTTCCAGGAGCAGGGACATTATAACTATATAATATATATAATATAATATATATATATATATATAATATATATATATATATATATATATATATACTAATAATTTATATTATATATATAATATATACTATTATATTATATATATATATATAATATCCACTATATATATTATATATATATATATAGGGTATTACTTGCTTAGTTTGGGTGCTATTTTAAGAGGCAAGTCACCCTAATATAAGAGGTTGGTATTTATGTAAAATCCATATTTGAAATGAAATTTTTATTAAACATAAGTAGATATATTCAATAAAGTAAAGTAAATAAGTCCCATTCTGTTGAAAGATACTCTTTGTATGGCGAATTGTCAAGTCGCAGCCTTTTTCAGGCGTTTTTCGAACTTCCTCAGACTCTTCTTTTAGCGGCGAAAATTTGTGTGATCGAAATTCAAGTCGCAGCTTTTTCCTTGAAGTTTATCGCTCTTGTGCCGGGAGGATTTCTAGAGAGAGTAATCGTTGAGTGAATTTAGTTTCATTTTGATTCTTGTTATTTGATCCTGACTACTGTATCCATGACTGACTATTGACTGTAAGATATCTCAAAAAGAGAAGAGTTTTATATATATTTTCACTTTGACTTATGCTAAAATTTTTGCTCGCGCAAAAATCTTAGCATAAGTACGAACATAAATTAAAATTATTTTAAAACATTTTATCGAGTGCTACATTACCTCCTGCGCTAAACACGGAGTGACAAAGTATGGTTATAATAATTTTACAAGAAATAATAACTAAAATACTAATAATTAAAAGTACTTTGCACAGATGCAGCAATTTAATTATGAGTCCAGACATAAAGTAAACATAAAAGCATTTGAAGGCAACAATTAGTATACTGAAATATAGAATAATTATTATGCAAAATACGAGCATAACTGGTTACATCCGAAGATCTAAACATATATAATCAAATATTATTACATAAATATACAATAATGTTATATATATACAGAAAATAAAAAGGTCATTTCATATACAAGCATATTTTGGTTATATCCGTAGATAATAGAACAAACATAACAAAGTATTAAATGTATCAAAGTACAAAATGTTAAGTACATAATAAGTTATTGATCTGAAACAATTGAATTCCTTCAACCAAGTTTAAATAAGTCACATTGGTCGAACCGTTAAATCCAAGGAAAGGTCCAGTATAAGACGTTTCTAATGTATCCATGATTTGACCAATGTCGCACGTAGTTTTCAAAGCTGTAGTTACGAGAAAAACATTGCTTGACAAAATATGTAGAGACGAAGTTGCTTGAAAATTAAAAGTCCTTTATTTGAAAAATTTCTTCATCCATAAAAGGGAGAGGTCACAGAACATTTAGAATTCCGAAAAGGAATCAAAGTTCGTAGTGGAATTCAAAATGAATTCTGCCATAATCCAAACTTAAAAATGATGAAAAAGAAATCCATACTGTAAAGGAAGTTACATATGTGGGAGGCGAAGTTGCTTGAATTTTCCTTTTTTTTTTTTGAAAAAATTTCTTCATAAATAAAAAAGGAAGAGGTCACAGAACCATTTAAATTCGAAAAGGAATCAGAGTTCGTAGTGGAATTCCAAAAATGAGTTTCTGCCCATAATCCAAACTTACAATGAATGAAAAGAAAATCTACGTAAAGGAAGTTGCTATGTCTGACGATGAATCTTCGAACTGTGATAGTTGTGAAAAGATAAAGACCATAATCCAAAATTTTATTAAAAATGAAAATTGAAGTTCGTATGTGATTATATGTTCCGTTTCCTTGAGTCATCTTGATGTTTCCTGATTGGGAATTTTAGAATTGTAGTTTTTTCTTTTCTTCATTTTGTGTTTTTCAGGCGTCGATTGAAGTACTGGGTGTTCTTTTCCGGGTTCACCAATTATATAGGGTCGTACTTGCTAAGTTGGTGGCTTATTTTAAGAGCAAGCACCCTATATAAGAGGATGGTAATTAGAAATCCATATTTCGAATGAAGTATTTATTAAACATAAATAGTTATCAATAAGTAACAAAAGCCCCTTCTGTTGAGATACTCTTTGTAAGCGCGACATTGCAATCGCGCCTTTTTCCAGTGCGAGTTTTTCGAAACTTGCTCAGAACTCTCTTTAGCGGCGAAAATTGTGATCGGAATTCAAGTCGCAGCCTTTTCCTTGAAGTTTATCGCTCTTGCCGGGAGGATTTCTAGAGAGAGTATCTTGAGTGAATTTATTTCTTTTGATTCTTGTTAATTTGATTCTGCTCTGTATCTGACTGACTAATTAATTGTTACCTTAATTTACGAGTTTATATAATATTTTCTTTGAATTATGCTAAAATTTTGCTCGGGCAAATCTTAGCATATTAATGATCATAAATGTGAAAATTATTTTACAAAGTTATAATGGAGGTACTACATATATATATATAATTAGTATATATATATATATTATATATAATATATATATATATATAATATATATATAAGTATATAGTATATACTATATATATATATAGTATAGTATAGTATATATAATATATTATTCTGTAAAGGTATTCCACGGCAATGTAGGGGGCTCGAGGCCGACGGGGAACACAGGGGGGGACTTTTCCATATACCCCGTAGGGAGGGGCGGAGGACCCCCGCGACTCCCAAATACCAAAGAGCGGGGTATTCTTTAGACCCTCCCCGAAGGGGGGGAATTAGTCCTAAACCCCGTAGTTCCCCGGAAGGCCGAGAGACCCCGACTCCTGCCATCGTGCGGTATATCCCTTGGGTATTCTTTAGTATAAAAAAAAAGCAAAATTTAATAAGAAAAGTCTATTTATTTAAAACGAGTAACCAATAAAAGGTCTCTCAATAGGCTCTCTAATCATATTACTTACTAATTATTAACAATAATTTTATTTTTTTAATTTTTTTTTTTACATTTCCTAATCTAAAATTTTACCAGGATCCAAAAAAATTTTATTCCTTTTCGCTGTAGCGATTGTAGTTTTTGAGATTTTTTTTTTTTTTTTTTTTTTTTTTTTTTTTTTTTTTTTTTTTTAACAATTTTCCGCACTAAAATTGGACCAGCATTCCAGCAATGTATTCCTTTTCCCAGTAGCTATTGTAGTTTTTGACGATATGTGAATGGAATTGAAGAAAATTTTTGCTGTTAATGGAAATACAATCTTTCCCTACACATCTTTCTATTGTATATATATATATATATGTAATATAAATAAAACAGAAATTATATTTATAAATATATAATATATATATATATATATTATATATATATATATATATATATATATATATATATAATATATATATATATATATTATATATTATATTATATATATATGAATCAGAGGTTCAGATTAGCCGACACCTGTATCTAAAAAACTAAAGTAGCTACATAATTAAAAACTGAATACATTTTTTTGTAATCAGCGAACATTTTAATGAAGGAAAATGAAGAAAAAAATAAAATGAAGAGAGATAAAAAAAAAGGTATATAATAATAAATATGATATAGTGTACGTTAAGTTTCAAGAGAGGCAGTTTTTGGTAAACAAAATTATAAAAGAGACGAATGTTGAAAAGTCATGGTCATAGGAGATATAGAAAGAGGATCAGGTAAATGTTTTTAGTACCAGTAATGAGCAGAATTAGTTTAATGGTATTGAAAGTAATAGAGACATACATAAGCCAAAAACAACAATTATAACTAAAGTAGAAAGGGTACAATTGTCTAAAGAAGAAAAATGTTATTAACCTAACTTAACCTAACCTAAAATAAACCTAACCTGACTTAACAACCTAACCTTACCTAACCTAACCTAACCTAAATAACCTAACGTGTATATATATATATTATATATATATACTATATATATATAGATATATATATATAAATATACTATATACCTATATATATAATATATATATATATACTATATATATATATATATATATATATATATAGCTATATAATATAAAAACATGAATAAAAAATGTTTTTCATTCAAATTAGAAAGTAAAATTTCCCAGCAGTGAGGAAGGAGGAGGAGTCTTTTGCTGCCAGAAAGAAGTACCAAAATGCCTGGCGTTAGATGTAAAAATTTTACTATATAATTTTGAAACTCATCTTATTTTCTTATTCTAGGAAATAAATAAAATATTTTTTCTTTGCCGGTTCTAAATCTGCAGAACTGATACACAAAAATGTTAAGTTTTATGAGTCAATCAGCAAGGGGTCAAATTCGTACATTATATTTCAGCAACTCGGAACAAAAAAAAAAAATCTATATAATATATATATATATATATATTATATATATATATATATATATATATATATTATATAATATATATATATATATATTATATAATTATATTTTATAGATATATATATATATATATATATGCAATATATATTATATATCATTATACTATATAATATACATATAAAGGAATATTATGTTAATCGATATATTCGAATATTTTTTAACCGATAGTATCGAGAGCAATTTTGATTATTTTTTTTAATTTAGTCTTATATATTTTCGAAATTTTTTTTTTTATATCGGCATCCTAACATAAATCACTCAACCTTTGCTAGCCCCTAAGTCAAATCCTGCATACACAACAACACACACACACACAGCCACACACACACACCACACACACACACACACACACACAACACACACACACCACAAATTAAATTGCATAGCACTCACCTACACACACACACGAATACACACACACATACACACAACCACACACACACACACACATTTACATGTGTATATATTATTATAGATATATACAATATACTATAAATAATATATATATATAATATATGATAATATATATAATATATATTATATATATAGGCTATATATATATTATATATATATATTATATTAATAATATGGTAATGCTTGTGTTATAGAATGGAAATAATTAATATTTTCATTTATTTTTTTTTATTTCTTATTTTTTTATTTAATCTTTAGGAAATAATGTATATATTTCTTTTAATGTAGTAAAAACATTGCTTTAAAAGGACAAGGGTGCAATATTGGGGCTCGGCTGAAGCCCAAATTTATCCCCTCCCTCTCAAATATGACATAAAATTCGAAATTTTCACAGCCGATTTTGACACTATAAACACCAAATGTAGTCTATTTTACTTTAAAACGTCGTTTTCGGGTGTTTTTCTGTGTTTGTAGTCATTCTTTCAGAATTTTCAAATTTTTAAAACCTATGTTTTTGACATTTTTCAATTCAACTTCTACAATTTTTTTAGAAATGACTTCAAACTTGAAATATGCATAGATGGGTCCATTACCTACAAAATGCACGAAGTAGTTTTTCGAATTTTTTTTTATATTTGTGCTCAGCAATTTCAATATCCTAAACCCACTTTTTTCGGTTTTTAAAATAAAAAATTGCGATAATTTTTTTTACTCATGCAAACTTGATGAAATTTTCAGAACATATGTACTCGGGGAAGATGCACATTTTTTACTTAAATAATGTCTTTGTATATACAGTAGTTTTGGATTTGCTCTT
>JABUQX010129980.1:25000-35000 GCA_015478945.1 Trachelipus rathkii
AAGGAACAATCCTAGACAGCATTCTATTCTCAATACCTCTATGCTTATTTAATATAATATAATATAATACCTATATAATATAATATAATATATATATATATATATATATATATATATATATATATATAGGTTATATATATATATATATATATATATATATATATATATATATATATATATATATATATATATATATATATATATATATATATATATATATATATATATATATATATATATATATATATATATATATATATATATATATATATATTATTTTTTTTTTTTTTTTACAGTTATCACAACCGATCACGGGCAAAGCCCTATTCAAGGAGTGGGTGTTATACTCCAACAAAATTTTAACTAACGCAAATTACGCAGATGAGCACAGACGCGGGCTTTAAAGTGAGGGAGATTAAATTGAGTATGAAACACAGAAGATGGAAGAGAACTCCACAGAACAGAGGTGGCAGGAAAGAATGAGGCGCCGCAGCGAACTAGTCTGGAGTTGCTAATATCAACACAAAACTCATGTGCCGACACAGCACCCCTTGTGGTGGCACGCGAGTGGAAAGTTCCCTCGAGCACCTGCCGCTACGGTACCTATAGAAAAGAGATAAACACCAACATCGCGCCGCAAAGATAGAGGGTCAAGTGAACTAGAAAGTACAGGACAGTTTATAAGTCTTTTGGCCTTTGACTCGACCCTATCCAAAGCCGGGTGAAACCTGAGCCCCCAGATATGAGAGCAGTACTCCATACAGGGGCGGATGAGACCCTTGTATAACTGGAGTAACTGTGAAGAGGAAAAAAAGTCTCGCAGTCTAAACAGAACTCCCAGTTTCTTTGAGGCCGCCCTAGCAACCATTGTGATGTGAGGTTTCCAAGACATTTTTTTGTTTATGTTAAGGCCAAGGATGTTTATATTGTCAACAGGAGAGACGAGAGAACCGTCGAAAGAGATAGGAAAGTTATAAGGTGTCTTAGAGAGGGAGATTTGTAGAAGTTGGGTTTTTAAAGAATTAAATTTCACAAGGTTGAGAAGACCCCACCCGGAAATTCTATTCAGATCAGCGAGAATATAATGGTATATATATAGATCTAGCAGGGGCGTACACCTGAAAAAAAAAATTAAGAAAAAAAGGATATATATATATATATATATATATATATATATATATATATATATATATATATATATATATATATATATATATATCAATATTGTACTTCATATTTATTTATACAAAAGCGCCGGTAGCTCAGTGGTAGAACACTCACCAAACAAAGCGAGGGTCCCAGGTTCGTAACTGGTTGGGTGGGAGAATGAGGTATTCTCTCCTTGGGTTTGGCTTCGTCCTGCTCGTACGTTAATTGAGTACACCCCTCCTAGATTAGGGCCTCTCTCTCTCTCTCCTCTCTCTCTCTCTCTC
This sequence comes from Trachelipus rathkii, assembly GCA_015478945.1. Taxonomy (NCBI): domain Eukaryota; kingdom Metazoa; phylum Arthropoda; class Malacostraca; order Isopoda; family Trachelipodidae; genus Trachelipus; species Trachelipus rathkii. Next base: position 26,434 of record JABUQX010129980.1, read on the forward strand.
TCTCTCTCTCTCTCTCTCTCTCTCTCTCTCTCTCTCTCTCTCTCTCTATATATATATATATATATATATAAGAAAAAGAGTTATAAATATATATATATATATATAGATATATAGCATTTATATATACTATATATATATATATATATATATATATATATATATATATATATATATATAAAATTTACAACTTACAACAGCTCTCAGGAAAGGCCAAGACACTGTCCCCGCAGTTCTTTCCAGAAGTACACCATCCTCCATCAGCTGGCGCATGGCGGGCAGTCCATGTCTTCTCAGGGCTCTCTCCACGCAATCTTTCCATCTTCCCCTCGGTCTTCCTCTCGGCCTTACTCCCTCCACTCTCCACCTCCACCTTCTACTCGCGACTCGTTCTCCCGGCATCCTTACTATATGCCCCCACCATCTCAGTCTCGCCGAATCTATCCTGTTCAACACAGGCACCACACCAACTCTCTCCCTAACCCACTCGTTTCTCACTCTATCTCTCCTCGTCTTTCCCACTATCGTCCTCAACACCTTCATTTCAGCAGCTTCGATCCTTTTTTCCTCTCTTGTTGTAATGCTCCATGTTTCTGCTCCATATGTCAATGTGGGTACCAGTATGCTATCAAATATTATCTTTTTCACTTTTATATCCATCACCCGATCTTTCATAATTGGATATAACGCTCTCATTATTCTTCCGTATTTTTCCATTCTTGCCTCCACTTCCCGTACACATCCTCCCTTGCTTGTAAATACGCCACCCAGGTAAACAAACTGATCCACATTTCTCAATCTTTCATCATCAATGATGATCTCCACTTCTCCCTCATCCTCTCTACCCACTCTCATTATCACTGTCTTTTCCGTATTCATCTCTAAACCAACCTCCCTCAAATTTCTGGCAAAACTTTCCATAAGTCCCCCATAATACCCCCTCCTCCCCACTCCAACATGCCAAATGGTCCGCGTACAATATTATATCACTATCCAGATTCGGAAATTCCTCCTTAACCTTTCTGATTACTACATCCAAGTAAGCTATAAAGAGTAGGGGAGACAGGACACTGCCCTGTCTCACTCCCGTCCCCACCTCAAACCATTTCTCATTTTTACATCCAGTTCTCACTTTACATTCACAAACGCTATACAAGCTTTTTATTGCTCTCCTCAGTCTTTCCTCCACTCCGTACACCTCCCCCAACATCCTCCAAAGTCTGGCTCTGGGTACTGAGTCAAATGCCTTTCTTAAGTCCAAGAAGGCTATATATGATGTTTTATTAAATTTCCAACTCTTCTCCAACACTATTCTTAAAACAAACAACAGGTCCGAAGTACTCCTGCCCTTCCTGTACCCATATTGTTCCTCTCCCAACTGTATCTCTATCACTCCTCTTAATCTTCTTTCTAAAATCCTTTCGTACACTTTCGCTATATGATCCAATAAAGCTATTCCCCTATAGTTTCCACACTCTCCAGTATCACTTTATATATATATATATATATATATATATATATATATATATATATATATATATATATATATATATATATATATATATATATATATATATATATATATATATATATATATATATATCCCAACCTATCTTGCAACTGCTTTTGTATGTGGGGTGGGCTCTCTGGGATACTGTTGGGCGGGGTATACTGCCCTTCAGTGTCCTAGAGCGAAAAACTGGATTTTTTGAATTCCCACCCATAAGTCCCTTCAATTAATTGTATAATGTTGCCCTTCCCTTTTCCCATCACAGCCCTATGGGCCATCCGGTGCCTCTTCCTGCATGGGTTTTCAGTTCACCCCACACTTCCTCCCCGTGGATGAGGGTACAGTTTAAAAACCGGTCATTTACGCTCACCTCTGACCGGGCCGCCAATTGTAGGGAACCTGAGCCTTGGCTAACCACTGAGGAGGCTGTTCTGCACTTTGGTGTATAATCTCATACTTTGCGTGAAGACTATAGGTGCCGTGTGGTAAACGGGTGGGTCACCGACGTAGAGTTCTGGGAGGATCTGCCGAGGCCACATCCACAGCCCACCCTACGGGGTGGGGTCCGGGTGGTTGTGTGGGTCTCTGGATTGTGACCTGCTGTGGAGAAGAGGATTACCCTTCCTTATGAAATATACGCCTTTCCAGCCCATCCTGTTATTTACGTTTATATCTCATTTGCATTATTGTTATGTTGTTCATCCATGGAGACGAAGTTTGTAGTAAAATTTTTATGGAAAAGCCCTTGAACGAAATAACGTGTTTAAACCAAGGTGAGCTGAACAACAACAACAATTACCATCTACCAAAAACCCAGCCTAACCCTACCACATGGTCCCTACTACTTCTAGACCTGGTACCTATGATTTGCTTTCTTCTTCTACACCTGAGGGTCCTTCGCAAAATTCCATCGATTCGTCGACCAGCAAACCCCGAACACCTCAGGTGCCCCAACGGTCCGGGCAATCCCGTAAAGGTGCCCCCCGTAACAGTCGTACTCATTCGTTTACTCCATACGCTGCACCACCTCTAGGAATGTCTGTAGACATGTCATTCCCGATGTATTACATATTGCGATCCACTACCTCCAAAACTCTTACTGAGCACAGAACCATTCCTCTCAGTAGGGCACTTGAAAGCCCTTAGGAGTTGAAGACCCTCCAGTCACATTAATGAGAAAATGGGTCCATTCTCGTAAAAGCTGCTAACCGAAATCAAAGTTCCATTCTGTCATCCTTAACGTCTCTTGGAGATGTTCCTATTATCTCTACTCCTGATGACATAAGAAACACATCTAAAGGCACAATTTATTGTCCTATTCAGAGAGACGAAGACACAGCTGTCGTTTTGGAAGAACTCCAACAGAGAAGATTTTCCGTCACAAACATTTATAGATTTCCCCCTCGCCGGGAAACTCCCGACAAACCAAACCCCCGTTTACTACTGACCTTTAACACCCCTTATCCACCTACAAAGGTGAAAATAGGGTTGACCAGTACAGTGTTTGCACGTTTATCCCTCGACCCAGACGTTGCTTCAAATGTCAACGGTTTGGTCATCCCCGAAAATACTGTAGGGGACAGGAAGACATATGCCCAATCTGCGGAGAATTATTTCACACTCATGTGAAAATACCCCTAACTGCAGAAACTGCAAAGGACCCCACAGTGCTTCCTCTTTCAAATGCCCGTCTTACCTGTTTGAACAGGAGGTTTTAGAGCTATGTACTATACATAAATTGAGCAGGAGAGATGCTATACGCCAGCTCAATGAAAAATATCAGACAAATCAAAATCAATCTTACGCCACAATTACAGCTACCCCCACGCCTCCACGTGTTAATCCGCCAACACAACCCTATCCTAATAGAACTCCTCTCTTAAATTCCGTTGAAACTCAGGCAAGTACTGCAACCAGTCTACCTGTACTGCCCACACTACCAACTTCTCAAAAAGCACAAAAGCAGCCCTTGATTGAATCTCCCGTCCAAAGAGCCATCAACAAGCCTATCCTGAGCATTAACTCTCAACAAGCTACCAATGAAACTAAGCTAGCTCATCCAATACAAAATTTGGAAAACACTTCCTGCCAAGACACACTGTCCCATACTCACCAATTTGGGTCACCAAACTTATCCAAGAGGACGGTCTCTTTGTCCCTTAATTCGCCTCCCACCATTACTAAAACCCCTGGTAAAGAAGTTTTTTAAAAACACACAGAAAAGAATAGTCGCCAAGTTAAAGATTATTCGTTAAAATATAGAGCAACCGAATTCTTAAACAATAACACAGTAACCCCAGATGTAAAAAATGCAACTCAGAAGAGACCTCGCCATAAGTCTACTTCTGAGACAAATGCAAAGGCTTTAATAGATTGTACCCAAACAATCCCAACTAATGAACAACTCACCAACAAATCATCTAATAGTCTACAAGACAGTTTTAGTTCCTCTGATTCTTCCTATAACTCTTCCCCCGAGTTTCCTTTATCGGCCCTCTCTAAGGGATTCTATACCCTAGAAGATGAATTGGATAACAGCTCCCAAATGGAGCTCGATGCGATGACCCATTCTCTTTCTAATGCTTCCTGCACTTCCAAGAAAGGTGAATGGAAAACTGTTCAACGTAAACGTCGCAAACGCTCTAAACGTTCTGGGTCTAATGGAAGCATGAAGATGGACCCAGAGGTCCCCATTCTCCAATCAAACTACCCAATTTCCCAAAATCACCCGCATGATGAAGTACTGGAAAAATCTCCAGAATCAGACCTTGCCAATTCATCGAATCCCATATTGGAAATCGATGTCGTAACCCCAACACATTCTCAAAAAGAAAGACAATACCATTTCGGATACACCTTCCTTCCCCATTTCCATGGAAACCACTCTCTGCCCCTCTCACATTTCTGAATCTGCTTGCCAAGCGGGTTCTGATACTGATCTCACTAATAAATATGAGCATTACGAATGCTCTTCTATTAACCAACCAAACCCACATAAGTTGGATTTGGTTGAATTCAACTTATCTCGCATTCATGGTGAAGCTCTTTCACCAAATACATCTGAAAACTCCTCCCTAAAAGAGGTCATACAACCTAACAAATCTCTGGTGTATGACTACCCTCTCCCCCCAGGTTTTGTTCTCCCTTCTCGCCGAGACCCACGTCTCAATCTTCCCTCTCAATCTGAACCCACCTCCAACATTTCCCCCAGTCACATAGAGACAATTGTCTCTAATAGACCACCATCATAATATTCATAACTCACCATGACTACTTTCCTTCAATGGAATTGTCGTGGCTATTACTCTAATTTCGAAGAACTTGTTCAACTAATAAACATATGTACACCAAAGTGTATATGTTTGCAGGAACTTTGACTATGTCATCGTGACTTCTTTCAACCATCTGAATATAAATCGCCGTTAACTTCTATAGAAAGAGGTGACAATGATAAGGGAGGGGCAGGAATACTCATTCACAAATCTGTCCCCTATTCCCAGTCCCTCTCCAAACCAAACTTCATGCAGTAGCGGCAAGAATTCACTTGTCCATCGACATTACTATATGTTCAATCTACTTAGCTCCGAGTAGTGAATTTACTAAGGTCGACTTATATGATCTTTTTAAACAGCTCCCTGCTCCAGTTGTTATACTAGGTGACTTCAACCTCCGCCACCCTTTATGGGGTGACTCTGTCACTTCATCTAAGTCCAAGATCTTATTAGATCTCCTAACCCCCTTTTCCCTGGGATGCCTTAACACAGGACTTCCAACCTATGAACGTTTAGATACACACACTTCTTCTTGCATCGATATTTCCTTTTGTTCCCATTCCCTTATGGATCGTTTTACCTGGTCCCGCTTTGATTATTTATTTGGCAGCGATCATTACCCAATAGCATTAAATGAGCTTGTTCCAAGCCCAATGCAAAAACCCAACTCCAGCTGGCGTTATGACCGAGCGGAGTGGGCTCCTTTTTATCAGGCCACAGCTATCCCTCTTTCTCCTTTCAATAAACGATTTCCGACTGTTGATGATGCCTTTTGCTTCTTCCAGAAAGTAGTCATCTCTGCAGCGGAAGCTTGCATCCCGCAGTCTTCCTCAGGCAGGCGGTCGGCAACCCCTTGGTGGTCCCAAGAGTGCGCACAAGCCAACCGAGAGAAGAAGAAACTCTACAGGCAATATAAAAAGACCCGCACCACCCCAAACATGATTATTTATAAAGCAGCCGCAGCGAGATCTCAGCGAATTAATCGTCAAACGCGTAAACAATATTTTCGAACTTACATATCGACTGTTAACTCCACAACTCCCCTTCCTTTAGTGTGGAAAGTTACACAGAAAATATCTCCTCACCCACAGTCCTCCGTTATGGGCCTGATATAGCTGATACGATCTCCGCTCCTGCGGTGGTAGCGGATGCGTTAGGTTATAGCTTTGCTAACCATTCGAGTTCATCCCGCTACACTGAAGCCTTTCAAAAACTGAGAACTGACACAGCACTGCCAGACTTTTCAACAGCGAAAGGGGAAGATCATTCCTACAACCGTCTTTTTACACTTGCAGAGTATCAAACTGCACTGGCGAGTAGCAAAGACGGTGCTCTTGGTCCAGACATGATTTCGTATATCATGCTCCGTCATATACATCCCTCGGCATCAGCATTTTTGCTGGATCTATATAACAGAATCTGGATCGAATCCTCTTTTCCATCTATTTGGACTACAGCTTTTGTAATTCCTATCCCCAAACCTGGGAAAGATCCGAAGCTGGTGGATAACCAAAGACCAATCTCACTGACCTGCCATACCTGTAAATTAATGGAGAAAATGGTTTCAGGCCGCTTTCTCCCTGTTCTGGAGAGTCGCCAAGCCTTTTCAAACTTCCAGTTTGGCTTTCGCAAAAATCGTTCGACCGCGGACCCCTTGTTAAAACTAGACCATGACATCCGGGAAGCCTTCTCAACTGGTGGGATGGTTCTTGGTGTCTTCTTTGACCTTGAAAAAGCTTATGATACAACGTGGAGAACTGGGATTCTCCTTAAACTCCATTCGCTCGGTTTTCGCGGACAACTCCCTCTTTTCATTAAATGTCTTTTGTCAAACAGATCCATCCAAGTTCGGTGCTCTTCTATTCTGTCACGCCACTTTACTTTGGATGAAGGCGTTCCGCAGGGTAGTGTTCTAAGTGTACTATTTGCTCTTGGATTTAATGACATTGTTACTTCTATCCCAGCGACGGTCAACTTTTCTCTCTATGTTGATGACCTTGTGTTATATATAGCCGGTGCCAAGCTGCCTTTTCTCGAACGGCAACTTCAACTAGCTATTGAGAATATTTCACAATGGGGTAACTCCCATGGCTTCCATTTTTCTCCCACCAAAACCTCAGCAGTGCTTTTCAAGAAAAAAGGGAATCGAAGAACTTGCCACCTCTTCCCAGCGAACCTAACCTTATATGGTTCGCCCATTCCTGTAACTTCACAGGTCAAATTTCTAGGGCTCATCCTAGACGACCACTTAACATATGCACCGCATATTAAATACCTAAAAACAACTTGTCATCGCGCTCTTGACCTGTTACGTCATCTCGCCTCAAAATCTTGGGGTGCTGATCGCAAGTCCCTTTTACGTCTATATATCGCCCTAGTTCGATCGAAGCTTGACTATGGCTGTCTAGTATATGGTCAGGCCTCCCCTACTCTACTGCATCTGTTGGATCCCATACAAAACGAGGCGATCCGTATCTCCACTGGAGCCTTCCGATCGTCCCCTGGGTAAGCCTTGAAGTTGAAGCCAATGTGATGCCACTCTCTCTTCGAAGAGAATACATCATGTGCACAAGTTACCTTCGTTTTCAAACCCCAATACCGTCTGCCCTGACACCGATTCTGCAGGAGGTGCCTCAGAACCCTAATTACTGGCCATTTGCGAACACGGTTCATAACATCCTTAATTTCCTTAATATCCCTTTACAAAAGGTGCTGCCTTTCTCATACGATGAAGGATACACACCTTGGTTGTTCCCCGCTCCCACCATTTGCTTGGCTCTGACCTCTCTCCAAATCAAGCCATTCTGCTGCCTTGTTAAAGGCATCATTCTTGTCTCATTCCACAGTTCATGATGAGTTCACCCCAGTATTTACTGATGGCTCTAAAACCGGGAACAGTGTGGGCGCATCTGCTGTCTTTCCTGATCGCAACCTTTCCCATACCCTCCCCCTCATGCTTCAATTTTCACAGCAGAATTAATGGCTATAATGATTGCGCTTTCTCGAATTCTTATCCTTAACCAAGATCAATCTTATGTCATTTATTCAGATTCGCTCAGCGCGCTACAAGCGCTTAAAACCCCTTATTCTAAAAATACAATGGTATCTGCTGTGCAGCAATTTCTTCGGCTGCTCCATTCCCGCAAGAAACAAATTATTTTATGTTGGACCCCTTCTCATGTAGGGGTAACTGGCAATGAAATCGCTGACAGAGAGGCCAAAATGGCCACCTCCTCATTTCGGAGTTGTTCCAGGTACCTCCCGGATGCCATTCGACAAGGCTACCTCCCATCAACCGATTACTATCCTGCTCTCCGACAAGGTTTTCGATCTTGTTGGCAAGAGCGCTGGACAAATGATCAGAGAGGAGCGAAACTTAGAAATATAAAGCCGATCATCGGGGAGTGGTCATCCTCCCACCGACGAAAACGCTTACACGAAGTGATACTTGCACGCCTCCGTATTGGCCATACTAATATCACTCACAGTCACTATATGTTACGGAACCCCCCTCCTATTTGCAAATTTTGTCGAAGCCATACCCCACAATCTGTTCGACATATCTTCATTGATTGTTCCCAGCTGGACTCTATTCGCCGCCGTTATTTTCCTACTTTACGATCCATAACACCTTCCAAAAGATTATCCCATATCTTATCCGAATCTTCCCACTTTAGTAGTAATGCTATTTTCTTGTTTCTACAAGAAGTGAATATTCTCTATAATATTTGATTTTGTTATGTAACACTAGGACTTTATACTGCAAGGATACACTTTTGTTTAGTTTT
>JABUQX010129980.1:40000-43305 GCA_015478945.1 Trachelipus rathkii
GAGAGGGAGAGAGAAGAGAGAGAGAGAGAGAGAGAGAGAGAGAGAGAGAGAGCTCCATGTGTGGAACTACCTCAGATTTGTGACGTAGGTCACATCCAAGAACGAACAACCCTTCTATACAGAGCAAGCAACAGATATAGGGTGAAGAAATTTAGAAAACTTATCAGAACACCCAGTCTCTTAGAAAGAAGTTTGCTTATTGAATGAGATAATGTAATCTTCGCAAGAAAGATCAGAAGAAAAGGAACTATCAAAAAATGTGAATGCAAAAGGTTTGAGTTAATTGCTTGGATGAAAATTTTATAGTTGTGTGGAAGATTAGGTTGAGTAATTAGGAATAGAGTATATATATATTATATGAGAAAATATTAATATAATATATATATATATATATATATATATATATATATATATATATATATATATATATATATATATATATATTATATAATTATATATATATATTATATATATATTATATATATATAAGTATGTGTGTGTTTTGTGTGTGTATGTATGTGTGTATCAGTGGCGGCTTTTGGGGGTAGGCAGAAGTAAAGCAACGCTATTTGCCTTAGTGAGCCAAAAAATTTAAAGCAGTCAGTATATATTTAATTAATTATTAACTTCACTTTTTTTTCCCGCTTGGAGCGGGGTAGTGGGTACGTACAGGCCTCTCCCAATTCACACCCCCTCCTCATCTGCGCCCTTACCACCCCTCCATCCCCTACTTAATCCTCGCACGACCCTACCCCTCTTCTCCGCTCTCCGGCTCTCCTCCAGCATTCTATTATCATCCATCCACCTCCTTCTTGTGTCTTCCCCCTTCTCTTCCTACCGCTCCGCCTCGAGCTTCCTAACGCACTTGCTGTTCCTGCATTCTCAATAGATGCCATACAATCTAACATATCCCTTCTCCGCTCTTTCCGACCGAACCATTCCTCCAATCACATCTCTCCCTCACCACCCTTATTCCTAATCCTCTCCCTTCTGCTAACCCCACAAGCCGCTCTCAACCTTGCATTCTCAAGAAACTTCCAACTTTTTCTGGCTGGCATTCAACTCCACGTTTTTCACACCTAACAAACAAACGCTGGTAAAACAAATTGTTTTTCAACATACTTATTTAACTTTCTGTGATCAATCCCCCTTCCATAATTCTTCAGACGGCTCAAACTCTCACTCACTTCTCTATTCTCATGTTATCTCCTCCTTCATCTCCCCCTTACCCCCAAGTCCATTCCGCATAAATATCTAAAATTTTTAAACCCTCTTCAATACTATACACAAAACCACACTAACTGAACCCCTACTGCTACTTAACCCTCCCCCTGCCTCTTTCCTCCCTCCTCAACACTGAACATTTACTCTTTACTGGATTTTATTTTAAGCCCCTTTTGTCCACACATTCTCTCAAATCCCTCACCAAATACCTCAGCCCTTCCGCGCTCTTCGCCACCAGGGCTGTATCGTCCGCAAACAGTATCATGTTTACTTCCCTTCTATCATTCCCATCATATGATTCACCCCCACCTCTCCTCCCACAATTCCTCTTGCAAACACTCTCCATAACAAATTTGAATACACGGCGACCATTACACAGATACCTGCCTCAATCCTCTCACCACCTCAAACATCTCACTCTCCCCTCCTCTAACACTCTTATTATTGTTGCATAAAATTATGATATATATATATATTATATATATATACTTATATATATATATATTAATAATATATATATATATATATATATAATATATATTATATATATATATATATATATATATATATTATAAAGAGAATTTTCGTTCAAGGCAAGTTTAAGGGATGCCGTCATATATTTTACTATAAAAACTCGATCTTTTTAAGAATTAGTAGCGATTCGGTGGCAATTGGGTTATTCTCGGGAGTCAAAAGAAATAGTTCTTATTTCCCTCATAGGCTAGCAACTTTGGATGTGCTGACGATTGAGTCGGTAGCAAGTCATTTTTTTTTTAAATAATCCCCATTTAAATTGCATTGCAAGAATATAATTATAATAATATATTAATAATAATTATAAAAATAATTAATCTAATCTAATAATTTTAATTGCTAATTGAATATCTCTTATTAAACAGATTATTTATATTCCGAAATTTCCCTTAAAAATTTGACGTCAAAACAAGAGTCTAAGAGAAAAAACAGGTTGAGACATCGAACTGCTTTCCTCGGCATTTGTATGCATACCTCTGCAGATCAAGCAGAGTCGTTTTCTATATATTAATAAATCATTGAGAATTTTGTGGGGAGTTTTTAGTTATTAATAATACTATTTTCATATTATTTATTATATTAATTTATTACTGATTTTGTGTGTTTGTAATAAATAATAAACTGAGCTGTTAGTTTTATAAATACTGGGATATTGGAATCGTATTCGATTTAAGTTTCAATAAAAATTACTAAATTCTTTTTCGAGTGTTGTAAGGCCCATTGAAATTCAAATGTTAGAATATGTGGAACCATTTATTCTCTTACATTGTCGCTAATATATATATATATATATATATATATATAGTATATATATTATAAGGCTATATATATATATATATATATATATATATATTATATATATATATATATATATATTATATATAAAACTATATATATATATATATATCTATATAAATATTATATATATATATATATATATACCCCAATATAATATAAATATATATATATTATAAATATATATATATATAATTTATATATATATATATAGATAATTTTATATATATAATATATAAATTTAAGTATATATTATATATATAAATATATATATATATATATATATATATATATATATATATATATATATATATATATATATATATATATATATATTTATATATATATAGTTGTTTTGCCTACTCAAATGAATTTTGACCACGAGCCGCCACTGGTTGTATGTGTGTATATGTGGGCTTGTATTTGTGTGCCTGTGTAAGCTTTCCATTTTAAAAATAAACAAGTCGTCCTACAAAAGGCAATATTTTAATAATTTTTGTTTTGTTTCCGATCACAAAAAAAAATTGCTAACGTTTTTAAATATCACTGGATTATATCTGTCTTGGCACGTATAAAATGAGCCATGATGAAACGGAATTCCTTTCCCGCCATCGATGCGTTAACAAAGAACAACAAAGTCCTTAACAGGAGAATCGTTGAACAACCACGCCAAAAATTCCGTTGACTTCCAGTATTGGTCAAGCGCCTCACCATCTCCATCAGACCAAATAATTTCAGGTTTATAAAAATTG
>JABUQX010129981.1:0-10000 GCA_015478945.1 Trachelipus rathkii
TATTGTTATTTATACATACATACAATATATTATATAATATACCCTCTTATTTCTAATATTCTCAATAAATTTATATATGCTTATCTAAAAAAGTTTTCAAATAACTTTAAAAAAACGATAGCGGTAGTACATAATTAAATATTTTCCATATATAATAATTCTTTAAAATGTTGAACCACCGAACTGCAAATCGATATAGATTGTCTTAGATTTGTCTGTTTAGTGTTCTTGAGATGACAGCAAGTACAAACTTTTTTATTCCAGTTATAAACAGTGAATTTATTATATTATAAACACTAATCCTCACTCAATACTTTTTATCTATACCTTTTTTAGTTTACATATTAAGGTCACTAAAATAGTAGTTACTTAAACATATCTGTTTGGTTTTTATATAAATTCTACTTTCAACTTCTTCTCAATAGTTAATATACACAGTATTGAAAATACTTAAACATTTGAATTTGAATATCCATCTACATCTCCCTTCTCATTCCTGGTCACCAGGTGTTTGAACTAGCCTTGTATAAACTGATACTTCATGTCATTGCACTTCTATTTGCTAATAAATTATTACCTATATTACTTTAGAGTTGAGGTTCATAAATTGAGCAGATCACATGGCTAACATTAATCCTGAAATTCTGTGATTACATGTTTAATATTTTGACTTATATAATAATATACTTTATTATTTTTTATAAAATATTTTTATATCTTTTAAGAATATTTATAATATATATATAATAAAAATAATATAGTTATTTTATATATTATTAATAAATATAAAAGTATTTATGAAAAAACTTACATTAATTTAAAGTTAATTGCTATGACATTTTATATTCTAAACATAAACTTTAGTGAGGTGAGTTATTAACGAAAAATTTCTACAGAGTTGAGCAGAATTTTCTAATCTCAGAGACATGTTTAACAGCTATATAGGTATGTTCAAATTGCTAAAATGTCCTTGGGGAACATTTATTAATATTTCTTAAAATTTACTTATATATTTAAGTTATATATAATTAACTAATTACAGGAGTTACTTTTTAGTTAATCATATGACATTACTTCTAAATACTTATATGTTATATATATAATAATTATAGTACTTTAGTTTAAAAATGAATATTAAAATTATGCGAGAAATCCATAAAGATATTCCTTATGATATTTAGTATATATATCTACTTTGATGATTATATATAGACAATAATATAATAATTCTAATTACTTGTATCGTTTATATAATAATTAGTACTTTTAGTATAAATCATTAGACATTTAAATTCTAATTACTTATTTAGATTATCTTAATATAGGGACAATTAAATTCTAAATACTGAAATATTAGTTAATTAATTTAATAATATATGCATAAAAACAAAAAGGCAATCTAAAGTCAATCATGACATTAATTCTATATTAATATGTTTATTATTAATATAATTAATAATTTATATTATATACTATATTATAGTATAACTAATGACATTAATTCTTAAATACTTATATTGTGTTAGATAATTATAGGTACTTTTAGTTACCAATGACATTAATTTACTAAATATATAACTTATATATTGTTATAATTTTAGTAACTTTTATAGTTTATAATCATATGACACTCATTAGAATATGCAATTGTGTTCAATAATTGAAATGGTAAAATTTGTAGTTGGTACCATGACATTAATTCTATAATACTTATATTAATATTGTTATAATATAATATAATACTAGCAACTAATTAATTCATGACATAATTCTAAATATACTTATTATATATATATTATATTTAGTTATAATAAAATTATAGTAACTTTTTAAGTTATAACCATAAAAGACATTAATTCTTAAATATACTTATATAATTTTAATATAATTAAATTATAGTATACTTATATATTTAATATATCAATGACATCCTCTAAAAAGGAGTATATTAGTTATTAAATAATTATAGTACTTTTAAAGTTAATCATGACATTAATTCTAATTTGTTATAAATATATAAATTAATATATAAATTATATAAATATGTTATAATAATAAAGTACTTTTAGTTAATCATGACATTAATTCTAATACTTATACTGTTATAATAATTACATTACTTATATAGTTAATGCATATATATATCTATAGAACATTATCTAGTAATACTTATATATTAGATTATACTATATAATGAGAGCAAAGATAGCCCTTTCTTTTAAAGCGTATAGCGTATTTGGCCTAATAAATTACTTAAATATTATTTTTAGGTTTTTAATATAATATTATATATATTAATAGTATACTTTTATTAATTAATAAATTATATAGAAATTAATTATATATCTTAAATATACTATATGATATTGTTAAAATAAATTATATAGTATATCTTAAGTTTTTTTTTAGTCAATAAATATATTAGGCACCTTACACATATATAATTATTTTTTTTCAGAGAATAATATATAAACATCTAATTAATGTATTTTAGTTTGACTTTAGTATGTATAGCGCTATATTTGAGATTGAGAGTCGACGGATTACTTTATATCCTACCGAGAGCTCTTTTGTACCTAATAATGGCATTATGTGAGTGAATATATATAAAATAAAAGAGAATTCATCATCAGTAGTGATTTATGTATTCATCTGAGTTTAAATCCTTTTTTAATGCAGTCTTTACATTGGAAAAAATATCTTAGGAATGCTTCTTTCCTTATATATGAAAAAAAAAAAACCAGTAATAAATAAAAATATATATTACGTATTATATTTTTTTTATTATATAAAATCAATTTCAAAGATAAAAAATTAATAAATATATATTATATAAAAAATGAATACTATATATAATATATATATTATAAAATAAAAACGTGATGCAATTTGAAAAGGGCGAATCATCGCCCTTTTTATTTGTCATTGCAAATAGAAATGCATCATTCCTTTAAGCGGTAGAACCTAAGATACGATTCCCTTTAAATCATTCCACTAACACCCCTCTCCCCTACCATACTATCTCTACCTCTCTCTTCATATCCTACCCCCATCACTTACTACCACTTAGATTTCGAGTCTTAAAATACAGATTTCAGAACATATGGCAAGGTATAAGGACTTATTCTGAAAAAGGCTGTATCAAAGGTCAGTTACGATGAAAATAATTTCTGGAATAAGAAAGAAAAATAAGCCCTAATAAATTATCCGGTAGATGGATGAGCGGGTGGATAAGTGTTGCTGTGGGATAGAGAGACATTCCAATAATTACTAAGAGTAATTAAATTTATTTCTTCAATATTGTACCTTATTACTTTATAATCTTGACGTATTATATATAATTATATATATAATATATATATATATTATATATATATATTATATATATATATATAATATTATATATATATATATTATATATATATTATATTAATATATAATATGATATAATATAATATTTAATATACTATATATATTATATATATATATATAATTAATATTAATATTATATAATCTATATATAATATATATATATATATATATATATATATATATATACCTATATATATAGTGAGTGAGTATAAATATATTAAGTATTGTATTATTATGTTACTAAAACTAAATTTAACAATCTAATATTTGAAACTTAGTTATAGTGATAATTGTTATTGACGAGTATTAATTCTTCTATATTGTTAGTTAATGGTTATGAATTTATTTTGATAGCTTATATTATTATTATTTATATTATTATTATATATTATTTAATTATTATTATTATTATTACTGAAGGTAATACATTTTAGTTTTTTGAAGTTATTAATATGAATAAAATACGTAAGGTTAGTTATATCTTTTTAAATTATATATATATATATATAATATATATATATATATATATATATATATATATATATATTATATATATTATCTATTATGTATGTGCGGAGGAGGAGTATAAGTTCCTGTATTTATTAGCTTTGATGTTTAAGATATAGTAAAGTTTGTAAAATTTTCTTTATTATTATGATATGTTTTTTTTTTGTTTTATATCTTTTGAGTATTTTATAATTATACATTTAGTA
Organism: Trachelipus rathkii; assembly: GCA_015478945.1. Lineage (NCBI taxonomy): Eukaryota > Metazoa > Arthropoda > Malacostraca > Isopoda > Trachelipodidae > Trachelipus > Trachelipus rathkii. Next base: position 4,086 of record JABUQX010129981.1, read on the forward strand.
TTGATATCTATTTAAAGAACTGTCGTGTAACTGTAATCGAATGATATGTTACTTGTAATATAAATAACTATTTAACTTAATTATTAATTATAACTTAAGGAGAGTGGGGTGGGATGTAGGATTTTGGTCAAATCCATGATGGCGATTTGTGTTAGATGATTTGGTAGTGTAGGTGGTCGGAAAATTGTTTTTTTTTCTTTGCTCTGAAAAATTAATTGGGCAGGAAGGTTCCTAGTATATAATAGGTGTGAAGATAAAGACGATTGATAGGTATCTCGCGGATATGAAAGCTTGGAGAAGTACTTGTTATTGCAGTTGGTGTTGATGCTAAGAGAACTTTGTGAGAGGAGGCTTGTCAGGTGTAGAGTAGTAGAGGAAGGACGCAAGATGAAGAGTGTGGTGTGAATATGAATAGGAGAGAGAGAGTGAGAGTAGATAATAACTAGGGTTATTAATTGGTGATTTATGTTTGAGAACACTTTCAATATGGAGATGTAGATCACTCATTTTTATGTGTGAATAGGTGTGATAAACCAGTCAATTCGGAGTAGGGACTTGTGTTAGTTATATCACTCTAAGAAGCTCACATTGAGAGAAAATTTTTGTTGTTAATAGGGTTTTCTTATGGCAATAATATATTTACGCTAAGATATGTTGAGATGTAAATTAATATTTAGTTCTGGACATTCTTTGTTAAGTTTTATGTATGAGTTTATATTAGTATATTCTCGAATTGAAATTTTAGGTTCTTTAAAAAAAAAAAAAGAAACATGGATTACAGGATGACCTTAATAGGTCACCTAATAACATGTTTATATGGAATGATTTCGAAATTAATTATTCTTCATCTCTCTCTCTTATACTACTCTATCTTCTATCTTCATATTAATATCTCTATCTCTCTCTCTCTCTCTCTCTCTATCTATACCTCTCTCTATATATACCTATTCTCTCTCTGGCTGGTTCCAAGCATACTTTTTCTCTCTCGGGGCACATACAAGGCGGTTCTGGTCATTCAAATGTATTTCTTCGAAGCATAGGGTGTGGCTTCGTTCAGGGTTTCTGCTCAAACATTACGTGTGCAAACTCTGTTAGAGCTATCGGCTGTTTCTCACTAAATCCTGACACTTTCTGCGATCAAATAGAAATCGGAATAAAATCTCACAATTCCTTCGTCTACATTAACGGACGTAAGTAGATCCCCCTCTCTCTCCCTCACCTTGCATCACTAAGATAGGAATAGCCAATCCAGAGAAAGCATCTAGTATGCTAAGAATTTTGATTTCATTAGTTTTGGAACTCATATGGTTGGAGTTGTAGTTATATTTGTGGTGTGAGAGAGTAGGTTCTTCGTGTGTTTGGTTGCGATAGTTGGTGGAGTTTTTGCTCGATGGTCGGGATTGACACTTTTTTATATTGTAATTGTTTACTGTGTTTTATGGGGAGCTGACGCAGAAGGGGTCAGGATTATATTATGTGTTATCGGTGTTAAAGAATGGTAAATTATTGGCCTATCCGAGATTATTTTTACTTTCTGTAAGATTTGTTGGAAGATTAAGTAGGTCAATTATATATGTTCTATTTTAGGATATTATTAGTATTGAGAATCCTTTAAATAAAATTCATGTTATTACCTCTTTATTTGATTGTTTGCTTATTTGGTCAGAGGGAGTTTCTATTACACTTCTATTATTTATTATTATTAGGTCATTATTATTATTATTTTATTATTATTAATTATTTTAACTATTGTTAGTCGTTCTACATTAATTTATTTATTATATATTTTTATTATTATTTTATTTATTTATTTAAGTGACTTCTGGTCTACCCTGTATTTATTATTATTATTATCTATTATTCATTTTATCTTATTCTGTCTTTAAAAAGTTGCCCTTTATAAAATATGATCAGTGGCATAATTTCTGTTTTAACGTATTATTTATGGAGTTAATATCACTTATTAAGGTGGGATTATTTATATATTATATTATTCTTCATTAATTATATTCATTATTATTATTGATTTATTCCATTATTATTATTTTTAGTGTATTTATTTTAATTATTTATATCTTTATAATTATATAAACTGGTTATTGGATTCTGATCAAATTACGAATATTAGGTAATGTATTTGAAATTTTGATTAGTTATAGATTTTATCTGGAATTTAATGTTGCACACTATTATTATTATTTCTAATATAGTAATTAAATAATTATTATTATTATTATTTTATTATTTAATTGAGGTTTCAATCTAAACAGCCTCCCATTTCCATTTAGTGTAAATCTTATTAATCGATGTATCTCATTACTGTGCGCTATTCTTTTGCAATTATATCTACTTTTATTTGATTTTATTACTTATTATCTTACTATTATTATTATATTTGATTGGAATTTTATTAGTTATTATTACTGTAATTTGTTATTATAAGATTAATTATTATTTATTGGACAAGAGCTGATTTTTCTAGTATTTTATTAGTGCTATTATATTAATTAATTAATTTTTAATAATATTCATTATATGTATTGCATCAAATTCAAGACTGAGCTTTACAAATCAGAGGAAATTTATATTTCATAAAATGTATTGCTGTAGTAGCTTAGAGCCCTGGTAGGGGGAGTTATATGTATTTATTAGGAAGGAATTTCTTTAGTAGTGTTGGACGTAGATTCTCTCACGCACCTCACTCGAGTTGATCCATAGGATTATACAGTTAGTCAACTAAGCATTTAAATATATATTACTATATATTTCTATAATTAATAAATGGTAAATGATATTATTATGTTATTTAATTAGATGAAGTTTTTATGTTTACATCTTGATAAATACAAGCGTAACCTCTCCCAAGTTCTCTTATACTCTGTATTTGGTGTCACAATCAGTAATTATATTATTTGTTAGTATTAAGGAATATAATTCAATACACAATTTGATTACTGGTTATTTTTAAACCCTAAAAACTACTATTGATTATCTCTCTCAACCTTACCTCAAGATAAAGGTGTTATATATATTATATTTAGTTATTAATAATATATTATTATCTATATTATTTAATTATATTAATATTACTCAATTATATAATATAAATTTGATTGCGTAACTTTAGTATTAATTACTAATTAACTTATTAATTATGACTATAGGTTTTAATTTTATTAGGTAGTAGTGGAGTAAGTATATATATTAATATTATGATTATTATATTTATACTAATATATATACACTATATTTTTACTCTCGCAAATCGAAAGAAAATCATTTTAATTAAAATATTTATCATGAATTGTCGTGAACTTTGTACTCTTAGTTTAATTTCACATTTTATAATCACTCATTTTATTTTCGTGGCCAAGAATATAATTATTATTTTCAAATCTGGTTACGATTGGTATTTTTTTGCTTTTATGCATAATTTAATCAGGGTTTTAAATTTCGTTTCACAAAAAAAAAAAAAAAATAAGAAAAAACACTCGCACTCTCCGGGGTCAACAACTCTTCATAAATGTGGACTCATATAATAAGTAAGAATTTAAATTGTAGTAGTATTTACAGTACATACAATAAGATTTGTGTTACAACTTATTCTTTGTTTCATATAGATTTTTACTGATCAAATGAAAGGTTTTAAAACTTCATAGGATTGTAATATCGAATTGAAACTTAGAATAATGTTTAATTAAATTGGGCATATATACTGTTTATAAACAAGTTTTTCATGTTAAAAAACAGTTTGATACGTTTTTTTGTCCATAATGTTGAGGGAGTCCAGTACAGTTACGTTACTATGTCCTATACTCCTGTTAACAGTATATGTAAAAGGTATATTGGCCTTTCTATTATTTGACAAAAACAAAATGTGCGGAAAGAATCCCATTCCATAGCTTTGATTTATTATATTTTTCACTGTTTGCAACACTATAATAAACTGGAGCTCCGGCCGATTCGCTCGTAACGTTGAGATGATTTGTACAATTTGGGTTGTGATTAGGATTTCACATGTCTATGTTTTTGTGGATGTCTTTCTGAATTCGATACAACTATTCAAAATGGATACAATAGGAAAATATTCTTGACAGGAAAACGGAAATTTTTAAAAAAATTTACTAAGGTGGTTGGCTTAAAGTATTAGAATTAAAACAAAAATTTTAACATTGTTCAGAAAACCTGTTTCAACAAGATTTTACAATTTCACTTCGTGTGAAATTGTAAAAATCCACAATTGAAACTGTTTTCTTTGAACCATGTTATATTTAAAATTTTCTTTAAATTCAATGCCATACTCTGGTCAACTCTAATACAAAAACGAAAAACTTTCCGAACATCAAAAAGCCTTTAATCATATCCATTTATTAAATTTATAAGGACTTTTATAGACATTATATTATAGATAAATCTTGTTGACAACGCACATCATAAATTAAAAATGTATCTATATATATATATATATATATATATATATATATATATATATATATATATATATATATATATATATATATATATATATATATATATATATATATATATATATATATATATATATATATATATATATATATATATAAATATATATATATATATTAGATATATCAGAAATACCAGGTTCCACCGACCGATTTCCAGCCGGAACCTCGATTCTGGAAGTTCCATTTCAATTGGTTCCGGCCGGAACTAACCGGAACTTTCTACTTTTTCAAATGTCTTTCTTAATAAAATTCAGTAATTGATTTGTCATTTACACAGTTATGATTATGCATAAAAAATAATATTGAAAATTGATATACAGTCGTCCCTCGTAGAACGCGGGGGTTAGGTTCCTGACCCCCCGCGTTATAGGCGATATCGCGTATAACTTTAAACCCCTGAAAAATCATTAATTTTAAAATTTTTACCTTTGTATAAGGTGAATAAAATAGCAGCAGTATTTTATTTATCCTTAATAATAATTGAATAAATTTGCAGATGCAATGTTATTTACAGAACAGTATATAAACATATTTTATTGACTAGTTAATTAGTAGGATATTTATTACATTACAGTACAGTACTCTACATATCTTAAAATGAGCAAAAAAAGTTTTTTAGTTTTTTTAAATGAAAAAATATACAATGTACAAACCTTTAAAAAATTTGGAGATAAAATTGTTTTTATATATTTAATTAAATAGCCTGAGGACTGTAATATAAAATTTTAAAGTTTAGCCAATTGAGCACAAAAATAGTTTCTTTCAAATTGTAAATGAAGTTGAAGGTGTAAGGGAATGAAGTCAGTCCAGAACTTATAAGGTTTGTATTGGCTGCTTTTGAAGCCATCGTATCGGTATGGTTTATTTTTTAGCTCAACAAATATTTCTTTTTTTCTTTTAACATTTCATGATCTTAACATGGCATATTATTTTGTTTTATTTTTATAATTTAATTTTGTTTATCTTTTTAACATATGTATTACAGAATTTATTTTTGTAATTTTGTAATTTTAATTTTTCTTTTATTCTCTTTTTGCCAACCGCGTTCTATAGCAAGATCGCGCTCGAACCTAACCCACGCGTTCTACGAGGGACGACTGTATGTGAACAAATATCATGATAAAATGACCTTTGACTCTATACTTTTGAAAACTTTAAATATGAAACCATGTTTTCCACTGGAACAGATCTTTAATACTCTAGAACTGGGGTTGGGAATTTTTTTTAATTTTTTAGACCTAATTGCTTTTAATTATTTCATTTATTTAATAGTTAATATTCCTAATTATTGTTTTATTTTTTACCAAGTTGTATTAATATAATTATTTAAGTTTAATTAAGTTATTTAAATTGTGTGTATATATATATATATATATATATATATATATATATATATATATATATATATATATATATATATATATATAT
>JABUQX010129982.1:0-12500 GCA_015478945.1 Trachelipus rathkii
ATTGAACTGCAAACTTCTGAGATCTTACGAAGCCAATTCTCAAAATAACTAAAACATTCCGACACTGGAGGCATCTGATCGCATTACACTTCCACAATTCCCATCAAACTCATGACTCTTATCTACGTTTATCTTTCAAACCCCCTCCCTTCTATAACTGATTATACCCCTTGAACCAAAAAAGTACTCCATTCCTCACACTCAGCACTATCCTCTACGGAGGAAATAGACTACCATCTTCTCCAGCATAACTCGTCGCGATGAGCAACAGAAAACCAAGAATCAATCTCGCATGTTAACTGTAATAGTTGGCTCAATAGAGAGGCCCCTCCCTTTCCTCACTCGTGCTCCTTCAGTTATCTCCCACCTCAGATGTTTCTCTGAACACCATATTTCCCGCCCAATTCTCCCACCTTTCGAATTCATATTCAATTTAACCCCCACTTTACCTACAATGTTGAGTAACACAAAAGTTTGACATTATATCTCAAATGGTATATCACAAGCACAGCATGATATTCAGCAACACCATGGCGATCTCACTCTCTGAATATAACCTTCCAGATAAACCATATCACTCTCTATGTGACGACACACGGATTAATACAACATCCAAAAAATACTCCAGCAGCTGTCTCCTATCAACTGCTTTCATTGTCTCCTATCATGGTTAATCACCAATTTTTAATATTCAACACGTATCTTTTAAATGGGAAGAAATTTTCACGAAATCAGCATAACGTTCAAAGAAATGCATTGATGGTTTTTAAAACATATCTATGACGACATAGACAAACGACTTGTAATATTAAACTTACACGTCTAGAAGATAACTATAACTTCTGTGGTCCAAATGGTGGACTATCATCTACATTGACTCACTACCTATTATCATCCATTACACATTTATTCATACCGTCGCTCGATAACTACCTGTAGAATGCCTCCCACCACTGATAAATCCTTAAATGAGCAAATATTTATTTTTTTCAATCTTTACCTTTCTTTGTAATCCTACAACATACATATGGTCAGCCAATACTATTTGTAATATCAATGCTACGTCACTTTACGCTTGTTGTGCATGTATTGCAACAACAAAATTCTCAATCCGAACAGTTATTCATAACCTACTGTCCTATCCCATTAACATAAAACACTACAAAAAAATAACGTACTATTCTCAGCACAGATAATCAAGCATCCTCTCTTCTACAAAGCCTTATCCATAGTCCCCCCCCCAAAAAATAACCCTAATCACACAGAAGATCCCACTCTTCGCTCACCTCACCGCACATAATATACCTATCGTTCTCCAGTCGTTATCATCAAGTAATATGAAGCCAAGCAAGAAAACACACGCATTGCTATACCATTCACATAACGAAACACTCAATAAACTTATATAGTCGCACTACCTCGCATCTTGATTATAAATTACTACACTCAGATTCCACCTCTTATAACGATTACAACTACTACTTACATTATACATATAAACTCTCGATGATACCTTGTCACGATGGTGGAAAGTAAGCACAATGTCTTAACCCACGCATTTGAGTAAACTTGCAAAGGAAATACTTACCTGTCTCCACTTTATGTTCCAAGTGAGGAGTGAGTATTTAAACAATACTGGGCTAATATATGACGGAAAAATTAGAAACTATACATCTTACTTACAGGAAAAGGCAGACAAAATTGAGTTCTCAAGCACAACCTTCCTATAAACCTTTGAATTTAAATACAGTGTCCAAAAAGTAGGTATAATTCAATTGCGTAAAAGTGCCTTCTTCATATTAGGGCAGAGACGGGTTAGTGGGATATACGTACTTGGGTCTCTGGCGGTGAACTTTTAAAGTTCGCCGGTTTCCCCGTCCCGCACCTGGTAACAACTAGGAATACTATATTAATAGATTATGGTCTAAAAACTCGAATACTAACTCATAGCTCCCACATTAATATAAAATATAACGCTTATTATTATTATTATAATACGTTTATAACATAAAATCCATATATATATAATCTAATAATCATACTTCATATATCTCGGCCTATTATCCCAGCTTATCATTGATCTCAATTTTATTACTATATAACTAGTAAATTATCATTCAATAATATATACTACACTAGAACGATACCGCTATTCTGACCATCACTGTGCCATCTCGTCCATTCACACCATCCTACTACTACGCGCGGCTATAGAAAATCACACACTAACTCGTCAATCCCCGCTCGGATGCGATAAACAAGACATCGTCCTTGTATCAATCATAATTAATATCCACTAATAATCTCTCCGATAATATATATACCTATATATTAATTATGCTTATCTATTATATACTATATAGTATCGCCTAACCCTAATATATCTATATAAACTCACTAACATACATGATATTATTCAAACTTTAATATAATCTCATCACGTGGTCAATTTCGCATGCCAGATGTCATTTTTTCTGGCTTATCCGCGAGATGCGGTAAGGCGTGGTCAGAATGCGGATTGTTCGATGATTTTAATATCCGCGGATTGCGGAGTCGCTGGATATGAGGATGTTAATTATATACACTTTTCCAGCCCACGCCCCATATCTACTAATATATATACCAATTATTATATACATATATAATCGAATCAAATATAAGATCAATACTCACAAAGAGCAAAGGATCATATCAATTATCATTATTCTTAAAGTACAGTAATAATTACCCCTTATTTACGTTCACATTCCTTATAACTCTTTCTATAGTATATAACATATGACTTATCCTTATACCAAAACAATAGTAAATATAGTACAATCCTATATTATTATCTACTATTTAGTATGTTATCCTTCATTCTAATAATATTACCTTCACTTTATATCCAATAACTCATTGATTACATCATTAATACCTTACTTGTTTTCTCCTACAGTATAAATAAATATATACAATTTTAGAGTATATATATATATTTATATTACTTTTTATATTATATATATACTGATATATACATCCAAATAATATATCTATAATTAAATTCCAAGCATCTTTCTTTTATGGAAATACTATTTCATTACTTAATTGTTGGTACATATTTTTAGTTATATAATTCTATAATAATATTACCCTATCTGCCGTGTAGTCTTTTTAGCTTTATCTCACCAACATTTAATTAACTCGACTTAATTGTCTGTTACACATGGCGTAATCGGCGCGACTGGGCACTCTCATCAACTCAATCCCTTGACACCCCATTCATAAACATGCCTCCCTTTCTCCCTCAAAACACCTATTCTACTTCCTATCATGTCCCTAATGAAGAGATTTAACCATATAGGCGAGCAATTATTCCGTACACTTTACTTTTTGCCCTTTGCATCTAAGTTCATTAGAATATTTCAGAACATATAGTGTCACTATCAGGTTTTGGCCGCCTCACGATATTGGATTGAACACCATCACCTTTTTTAGTGGCTGACGAGTCTCCAAGCTAAACTATCCGCTCAATAATAAATCAGTCTTCCTACGACACATTGGAACATAAGTTTCGAGAGGAACCAAAGCCCCGAGATTTATGTATTTGCAGTTGACATAAGTTTATCTCTGGGTGGGAAATATCTCGCTTAACTTTCCCCACCAGCTGAGTCAGTATCATCGCAATTGACATCCTTTAATTTGTTTCTTTACCCTTATACTGGTGATAGATCACTTTCATACGTTTCCATTTCGCTGGGTCACTTTGCTAACAAACCATCTCTTTATTCTTTGAATTGTGGTTAGCTCTACTACTATTTCTCGTTGTGTTCTGTCTTCTTAAATCACTCACTGCTGATGTCCAGCGTGACTCCATATTCTCCATCAATTCGCCGATGTGAATCCCCACTTAATCTAATAGCATAACTGTTAGAATCAAGGATTGGTGTAGATTCGTTCATAAGGGTGGCGGAATATTATTAGAACTATTTCAAATACGAACTTGTATAACTGGAGCATATATTGCACAGATAAATATTTCTCCTCTCCTAAACCCAAACTTCACTGCTACAATCTATAACCATATTGCAGCTTCAGTGTTATTAAATTCAGATCGTTGCCTTCTAATACATGGTCTATACAAAAAAAATAATTATCACCGTCTACTTATATTACAGACTTTCTGAGATCCACAGAGCTACGTTGCAAACTATCAATATACGATACTTTTCTATATTGCTGAGTTCAAGAGTGACTCCTATACTCTTAATACCTATCTACTCCACTCTCTCACTCAGAGACGCAAGAGACTGCCTTTTTCTCAGCTCTTATTAGACTCTTTTTAATATTAGCTATATTATCTTCTTCTATTTCTTGCTTCTTAAATGAAAGCACACACGTGTCATTTACTATATATACATATTACCTCTCTTCGTATCACAGAAAATGTGCGACACTTCACACTCAACACCAATCTTAAAACTCTTTCTAGCTTGAGATTTTAGATTCCCCTACCTCATCCGTACTCACATGAACTCTCTCATAGAGCAGCTAATTCTTTCATCCTGAGTAGTTCTCTTCAAATGGCTTTCGAACTATGATTCGTAAGTCCAGTGTGATAATGCTGTCATTTTCAACTATAATAAAGAGATGTTAACTCTGGAATACGATAACTGGTGTACAGGAAGAGATAAGAGACACTATGTATATATTGTCGCAATTGCATACTTTTCTTTTCCTATGTTCATATGAATGTACTATAAATGCGAAGGTTGGTAAATGTCTTCGATACATACATTAAATATGGTATATCCAAGCCAAGACTCATTTTGCAAAATCTGCCATTTGCAGAACTCATTATTTGAAACGGCTGGTATCGCCTGACTTTTTCAGAGATTCATCCTTCAATGCAATTTCACACTTCTCATTACGTTTAAAAAATATCTTTAAACAAATATCGACACCTAACTCATCGAACACATTCTGCGCAATATCCGCAGGGCCAAAGCGCGGATGCGGTTCAAGTCGGAAATTCGTGGAGCACCAAATAATGTGCGCGATCTGATGTTACCCTGTATCCACTAAAATAATGATTAATTATAATATATAGCGAAGATTGATTCCTTTCTATCTTCTTTAGGAGTATTCAAGGTTCCCTAATCCCAGATGGTGAACGTAAAAATAGGCTAAAAAATATAGACCTATTAAAATATTAATAAGGTAAGAGGGTCTGTCCGGCTCAAGACTACCCTGCTATCCTGTTGCATTTTAGCATTCAAATCATCATGGCAAAATAAATGCTGGTATATTGGTTGAAAGAGCACGAGTGACTGAAGGACCTGATTGGTAAAGAAACAAGGTGCGTTTTAGAGAGTGGTTGAAAATCACTAAACCAATTCCAAATATGCAGGTTCACGTAAATCCTGGATTTGGAGAAAATGTGAGGGAGGAGAAGAATAAAAATTATGCTCACATTTTATAGGTTTTATGACGCAGTTTGCAATCTATCGCGTATGATATGAGGCATTAATCAGGGACAAGCTTCTAATGGGCCACAGGTGCTTGTGATATATGGTTGTTGGTGGTAAGCTTATTGAATGGAATGCAAAAGTACTGTATGTACTGACGATAGTTAAAGCCGAGTTGTAGACATAAAATAGGAGTACGAAAGCTGACCTTGTTTGAATATTTTCTAGCTCTTAGTTTTTAGTAGTTTTTTTTTCTAGTTTTCGTTTTTTAAAAATGATTTTTATATACAATAATAGACCTGAATTGTCTAATTGGGAATGAAAACATACTACAATATAAAATTGTCTTATGTCTTAGTGGACGAATTCATTCAATTGTGCAGAACAAAGATGAAAGAGGAGGAATCAATAAAAATATTACAGCAAATTATTTTATTGGATTATAAATGAGGAAGCAACTTTCTTATTAGTATTGTATACTTTCTGTATTATATTATACAAAAGTTTGAATTACCTCCAACAAGATATCTCCATTTGGGTTTGCCCCCTTTTCTTATTACCTATTACCTCAGAAATAAAAACCTTAGCTAGTTTACCATTATTCATTCTAAGTAGGTGTCCATATACTAGCGCAGTAATCCTTTATTCGCTTTATCTACTGGACTTGTTATTCTAATAGAACATGTCTCTTATTCATACATTTCTTATCTCTTCTCTTAATTTCTGCCACTCGATAATATATGAATATAAAATTTGTATTCTCCCCTTTCCCTCCGTGAACATTTCTATTTTGAACATATAATAATTTAAAATATTTTATATTAAATATGATATAGAGAAAAGGTTGTTTGGTAGGATTTGGATAGAAATTGGACTAAGATATAAAGAACAATGTTCAAATGCGATTTCCTAACAATATCTTTGGCCGCAGTGTGCCATTTCTAATTAGGGGTACAGCTTGTTCCAAATCTCAAATATTTTAATGAGTATCGAATTAACCATTGCACGTAAAGAGGTAATAAGTACAGAAACGATGAAGGTTGTTTGCCTTTGGTAACCTAATACAGTAAATTAATTTTAACGTCAAGTGACTTAGTAACTTTTAGGAAAAAGTGATTATAGTCTTTCTGATAAACATAGCTCAGAGATCAAAAAAATTGAGTAGTTATTAATATAGATCTCCGAATGGGATATATTTGAGTTCTATATTCACTACCGATTGACCATTAAATTAACCAACTTAGTAAATCTGGAATTTAAAAAAAAAAAAAAAAAAAAAAAACTAAATTGTTGCAAGAAAATAGGTTACCTAAAGTTTTAAATAAATACCAAAAAAAAAACGGTTTCATTATGCAATAAAAAATGAATGCCAATTAAAAAACATGGTGTTGCATTAGAGAAAAGATTTTTATTTGGTGGAAAGTGACATCTATCAAACTTCAGGAGCTCTCAGAGTAAAAGACACTATTTGCAATTTAATTTTACTGGCAGAAGCATGAGCATGACACTGAAACTTAAGATCAATAAATTAGTTGTAATAAATAAATCGTGTGACCCACAACAACAACAAATCTAAAGATTTGCATTATATAACCATATTGAAGGATATCATATATTATAATGTTCAAATACTAAGCCAAGTAACCAACAGGGAAGTGTCTTTCGTAAGAACGACAAAGAATGAATTTAAAAGAACAAACTTTGGAAACTAAGTTAATTTCCATTCAACTTTCTCAACTTGTCAACTGCTTACGTAGATCTTTAAAATAGTTTACTTAAAAGCCAAATAATTATCTCTCTCTCTTCTCTCTCTCTCTCTCTCTCTCTCTCTCTCTCTCTCTCTCATCTCTCTTCTCTCCTCTCTCTCTCTCTCTTCTCTCTCTCCTCTCTCTCCTATCTCTCCTCATCTCTCTCTCTCTTCTCTTCTCTCTCTCTCTCTCTCCCTCCTTTTTTAAGGAAGAAGAGATTCCGAGAGAGGATGTTTACAAATCAAAGCTTTTTGACAGAATCTATCTAATGCTTTCGATATGTCTAACTTAACAACCAAAGATTCCCTGAAATGTCGCAGGGCATAATACCAAAACTCAGAAATTAGAGAAAGATTTGCAGTAGAGCGCTTCTTACGAAGGCATACTGATGATCAGAGATAAGATTAAAAAAATTAGATTATCTTCATTTCTTCACATTGAGGATAGATTTTAAAACTGTAGAAAGATCAGAAGGTGAGGTGATAGGGAGATAGGTTGATGGTTAAGGGGCGTCCCTTTTTCGGCACATGCTTAATGAGTTCACATATACACAAGGAAGGGAGGGTCGACTTAGGAGGAATACTACAGGAATAATGCAACTTCTTAGTGTTTAATTAAGCCTCAAATGAGTAGAAATAACGTCTTTAGAAGATAATCGCATGATTGAATAAGACAGAGGTGGAGAAGTAGGGATAAGTCCAGAATCGTCTTAAGTGAAATTAGGGACCAAGGTTTTAACGAAAAGCTCAGCTTTAACAAAAGACATAACGGCAGTTTTGGCGTCGGATGATACTAGACGAGCGAGGGAAAGAGGAAGAACCAACGTCAGAATTGACGTTGCTCTAAAATTCCAGAAAGGACGTGGGGAAGAGGGGCTAGAAAGGTTAAGGAAATTTTTTTAAGAAGAGAAAAAGGTTTTTAATGCCACGTAGAAAAGATTATTCAAGATTCTGGAATGAAATATAAGTTGCATGAGTTTCTGATGTAAAAAGACGATGGTAAATCCTGAATCAATTAAATTAAACCAAGGTTTGTTTGTTATATTCAACGTCCTAATGCCAGAGAGAACCACTTTGATTATGCGTTCTGAGCACTACAAGGATCTTTTTCTCACCGCCCGAAGCAAATCAATCAGAATGCCAATCAAAAGAAGTGCTCATCCCCAAGTTTGAACTAATTTTGCGGCACGCGCAGTAGCGAGAGTCTTCCCTGCTGAAGACTAGAAGAGATTGAAGAGGATACAAAGATAAGAAGATGATCGGAAGAACCAAAAGGCGGAAAGAGTCTAACAATAAATAAATGAAAAAGGATTAGAAGTTATAAAACTTTCAACTTTCAACTTTCAACTTTCAACATCTTGTTTGGGTTTTTATAAAGAAGTTCAATTTCTTACCCAGTTTGCTAAATTTAATTTATTTCCTTTAAAAACTTGTCAACAAATTTTTAGATGGTCTTTTTCATCACAGAGAAGAAGCTGCGGATTCATCAGTGATAAAAAGTTTATTTAAAGGTTTCTTACTTTGGGACCAATACTTCAAAACTCATTAAAAGCAATCAATTATTATCAGTTACTAAAATTTTTGCACCTTATAAATTTATTTTCATACCAGTTACGTGATTTTAACACAAGCCATTTTAATTAATATTATTATATTTATTATTAATTATTATTATTAATTATTATTAATTATTATTATTATTATATTATATTATTATTATTTATTATATTATAATTTTATATTATTATTATATCAATTATATTATTATATTATTATTATTTTTATTTTTATTTTTACTTTTTATTTTTTATATTTTTATTATTATTATTATTATTATTATTATTATTATTATTATTATTATTATTTTATATTATATTATTAATTATTATTTATTATTATTATATTATTACTATTATTATTATTATTATTATTATTATTATTATTATTATTATTATTATTATTATTATTATTATTATTATTATTATTATTATTATTTTTATTTTTATTTTTATTATTATTACTTATTATAATCATCATTGTTATACTATTTTAATATTCTTATTATTATTATTATCTTGTAAATGTTATAAATTTCAGAGTATTAATTTAAGTTGTAATTTTTAAGTTTTTTGTTTTAGCTGAGGATGATTTGGTTAACCCGAAATGATTAATCAAACCTTAAATCTATTATAATGATATCCAAACCTTTTTTTTCGTCTCTTTAATTTCTTAATAAAGTCTGACGTTTCCTAAGAGCAAATCTATTGGATTATATATATATATAATATATATATATATATATATATATATATATATATATATATATATATAAATAGATAATAATATCTATTTGTAAATATATTATTAAATATAGTAGATGAAAATAGCATAAATCACTACAAATATTTAAAGATAATAATGCCTTTTGTAAAGATTTTTAAGGATTGTAACTGATCAGAAAAAAAAAAATTCCTAAAATAATAAAAATAAAGTAATTCCTTAAACAATATACTAAATAAATTTATAAAAATTTCAGATGCGATGTTTGTTAGACTAAATAAATAATATTAAAATAATGCAAAATATAAATATCAAAAAAGTTTGAATTTTAATTTTTTGAAAAATGGTGAGAAGTGTAACATGTTGTTCATTATGGGATCAATTTGAAAGTCGTTTTTTTGGTACATTGAAATTATTGGAATTGTTTATGCAAAATGATTCTGTGAATTTTCTGAGGTGTAAATTATCAATGCCAACGATGGGTGTCATTAAATTAATGTTAATGTTGTGATTGTGAAAGGTAAGGGCAGAGTTGGGATTGTCATGTTGAAGTTCATATTTGTGTTGGTAGTTTCGGAGAGGGAAATCATGAGTTTCACCTATGTATAAGTTATTGCAATTGGAACATGGAATTTTATAAACGCATTGAGGGGAGTTAGTGTTAGTTTGTGTATGAGGTTTAAAAAATTTTTTGAAAGGAAGAAGACTGGAAGAGGAAATATGTATGAATTTGGGAAGTATTTTTTAATAGAGTTGTAAGTTGGGGGAGGTAAAGGGAGATTAGAGGTTTGGATTGTGTTCTGTTTTGTAGGTTTGGTATAGTAAGTGTTTTTTGCCCTGCGTAGAGCAGTGTTGATAATATGATAAGGATAGGAAAGTTTGAGGAAAATAGAAGTAATTAAATTAATTTCAGGTTGTAAGAAAATAGGGGAGCAAATTCTAAGAGCTCTAAGGTAAAGAGAAGATAGAGTGCCAATTTTTGTGTTGAGGGAGTGGGAGGAGAACCAGTGTATGGAAATGGGGTTAGCTGTCGGTTTTCTATAAACAGAAAATTGTATGTTGCTGTTATGAGGA
Organism: Trachelipus rathkii; assembly: GCA_015478945.1. Lineage (NCBI taxonomy): Eukaryota > Metazoa > Arthropoda > Malacostraca > Isopoda > Trachelipodidae > Trachelipus > Trachelipus rathkii. The sequence continues at coordinate 10,549 of JABUQX010129982.1, forward strand.
GACGATGTCCTAAGAGTGTCAAGAAAAGGAAGTGTGTTATTGTTAGAATGTTCAATAGTGAATTTTATGTTAGGATGTATATTGTTTATGTGAGTGAGAATGTCATTAGGATTTATGTTGAGAGGGACAGCGGCGAAGACATCATCGACATATCTGTACCAAATAGAGTTAGAGAGAAGGGGATGGGGGAGAATATGATATATTTCTATAAGTTCCATGAAAATGTTTGCCAAAATAGGGGAGAGGGGAGATCCCATGCTAAGTCCGTTATTTTGTTTGAAGAATGAGTTGTTAAATTGGAAATAATTTTGGTCAAGAGTGAGAAGAATGAGCTGTTTGAGGAGAGGAAAGGGATAAGGAAGTGTAACAGAATTTTCAGTGATGAAACGTTCAAGTAGAGAGATAGTGAAAGGAACAGGTACAGAAGTGAAAAGGGAGACAACATCAAAGCTAAGAAGTTTATGAGTGTTTGTGTTGATGTTTTTTGTTTTAAGAATGAAATCTTCCGTGTTGGTAATATGGGAGGAAGAAATATGTACAAAAAACGACTTTCAAATTGATCCCATAATGCACGTTTTCTAATGTGGTACCCGAATCTATTTTGAGATGCATGGGTCTGAGAGGGGTGTTGTGTTCTATTGGTTTTGCGGAACGCCATAGAATTCGGGAAAGTTTGGGGCAGAATTCGATTTAGTTCGTTGTGTAGTCAAAGGAAGTCAGAGAGATAGTGTTGGCAGTTTGTTATTAAAGATTTTTTGGGAGTTTTTTAAGTGAATTTTTTCTGTGAGGAGAGAGTAGCGTAAATATTAATGTGACTAAGCAGAAATGTTACATTGTTGGAATAGTCTGGGGTTTATTAAGAATACAATCCATTGTTTCCTTTGTCAGAGTGAGTGATCACAATATTACTGTTTGTTAAGGAGGGAAGACAGTGCAGTGTAAAACTTTAAGGGACATTTTTTAAGAGTTAAAGAGTTAAGAATATTAGAAGTCAAAATGCCTTTTAAAAAATCAAAGTTGTAAGGTTGGTTTGAGTTTGTAGCTTTCCATGTTTCAAAATCCGTAAAAAATCTTTTAAGAGGGTCGGACTGCTGAACGAAGAAACATAATGATAGGCATGATCCCAAGAGAATTTCTGGTCCTTGCATAAATTATGACTCCGATTTATTGATAATTGTTGCCGGGGAAGAATTCAAAGCCCATTTACTATTGTAATAAATTTTGTTAAATTTCATATCTAGATTTCTTTTCTTTTGTGAAATAATTTTATCATTTTTTTCGTGAGCATAGCTTAAGGGCAGTACATTCTTAAAGAGAGTTAGGATGTGAGAAATACCAATGATTCTGAAAATCCTTGAATTTTTGGAAATGATTCTAAAGGTGGCTTTTATTTCCTGTTTGAGTGTTATCAATTTTATTATTTATACAAATGCGGAAAATATCATGAAATGGTTTCGGAAATTGTTAATTTAATACTACTTATGAGGATCATCTGTCTTGGTATTGCTAGATTCAATTAGCCAATGTTTTAACAAATTGAAGTGTGTTTTCTTTATACTTGCAGAAAATCATGCAGTCCATATCATTTCATAAATTTCTTTTCTCCAGTTTAAAATCGGTTTCTGTAAGTTAATTCAGGGCATGGTGAGATAGTAGATGAGAAGAGCATTAATCGCTAACAAATACTTTAAATATAATAATGCCTTTTGTAAAGACTTTGTAAGGATTGTAACGATCAGAAGAAAATAAAATTTTTCCTAAAATAAAAAAATAAAGTATTTATAAAACATGTACGTTAAAAATTTTAAAAATTAGACAACTTATTTTAAATAATTTAGACAAGTTTCTTTCAGATGCGAATGTTCGTCGTAGACTTAAATAAATAATATTTAAAAAATGCAAAATATAAATATCAAAAAAATTTGGTTTTTAATTTTTTGAAAAATGGTGAG
>JABUQX010129983.1:0-22500 GCA_015478945.1 Trachelipus rathkii
ATAAATGTATTTCATTAGATATTATAATAGATACTTAACATATTATTAATATATTAAAGCAATATATAATAGAAAATATACTTTAACTTAATATTTTAATATATTAATAAATATATATATCATTAAATACTCAAATTTATATATATATATCATAATATAAATATTTATTTATTTATTTATTTAATTTTTTTATTATTAGTAGGTTAATTTTTTATTTCTTAAATATTTCAAATTCAATATCATTAAATACTTAATCGCTATATTATATATTTATACACACTATATATATATATATAGTGACTAATAATAAGATATAGGTCACAGAGCCTACTTAAATTTACTAGGAAAGGTAGGTAGTAAGTATTAATGCATTACAAATTTTATTATAATAATAATAAGTATCTTAGAGAGAGCAATAGATATACGGGAGCCAAGGCCTAATAATGTAAGAATAGCTATACTATTAACATATATATATATATATATATATTATATATAATATATAACAAACACGTTATAACAGCAGGTACCCTTATAAAGTATATGTATACTATGAAACCTGGGTCTTTTATCGCTATATATATTTTATGAGAGGTTGGGTACGTAGTGCTTCTAACTCCTATATGCTAGATAGTAGTACGACCGTGACATCATAGTTATTTTGTGTGCTTTGATCTTACATTAGCGATCTTTATATGTATTTGAACTACATTAAAGAGAGAAGCGAGTTACTCACTTTAATAACCAACAATAATTTTTATATATAATATTATATATACTACTAATATTCTATGTAGAATGTTTCAAGTACAAAAAGGGAACAATGCAAAAGAAATCTTCATGTATAAGCAAGCTTAAATAATCGAAATAGACGTCATTACTACACGATACATTTATTATATATAAGTACGTCCTATCTGACTTAATAATTTTATATCAGCAAACAAAAAGTTGCAAACGCATAATATATAAGAAAAGAGGATATTGACATTTAGTATCTTATAAATTATATTATATATAAGTAATAATATATTATAAAGCTCTCAACCAATATATATAATTACAATCCGATTAAAATATATAAATGACCATATAAATACTACGTTATCCTTAAATGTGGATGTAGAGAAGTAAAGAAATTTTAGACCTATCGGATGCCGATAAAATACATATAATATAATTGATTATTATGGTGACAAGTTTAATATATAATTTATAATTAATATATTGTTAATTGTTTGAAACCGTTTCTAAGAATATTCTTGTTCAAAAGAAGGCTAATTATACTTAGAGTATTTTTGTAAAGTTAAATAAAGATGTAAAAATTTAATAATACTATAAATATTATAATTTTCAGTTTATGTAATTTTTATATAATTAGATAAAATTTATTAAAAGAAAAGATTTGAATTTAACATTGTTGATACCTTTTACAATCCCAGTTATTTCTTAACCATAATTAGGGTATTTAAACTTATGACAGCCAGTTTACTTTAACTATTAATTTAAATATTAACTTTTTAAATAATTAATTAATTTATCAAAATCAGGACTACTTAATATAGTATATAATCATTTATATAACACTTAACTAATCATGCATAAACCTTTATTAAGAAATTCCTTATATTAATCAATCTTATAAATATACTTATTCTTTATTTTTCTTCATGTTGCAACTTTAGAAATAGAAAACCTTTTTTTACTAAATCCATATAACTTCGGTTTCTATGTAACTTTAAGATATCTAATAGAAAAAGCCATTTTTATATGCAGAGAAATAGCTCTTAAAAAAAAATATTCTTTCTCATAAAATCTTTAAATTTAAAGTTTCCAAATGGATCTCCCAGATTTCGAATAAACTCCAGACACCACTGTAGCCTCGTTACATTCCTATCCTCACAAATTTCTAAATATCCTTTCATTTGAGAATTTTTAGGGTTTTTATTTAAAAGATAGAAATCTGAAAAACAAGTATTTCATTTAGTCAGCACACTAAATAATATATATAGGGAGATCATATATATATATATATATATATATATAATATTATATATATATATATATATATATATATATATATATATATATATCATATATATATATATATATATATTATATACGACATCTGCGGATGACTAGTCGTTTCCTCTTACTCTAAACTCTATCTTTGTATGTCATTTAAAATAAGGAAATCAAATTCTTTTATCTAGGTGTAATACTATGATGAGGTGATTTAAAGGCCTCATTTCTAAATTTGGAAGGCTGATTTAGAAATTAGGATTTACTCAAAAGTCTATTTTTAAAATGGAGATTTTGGTATGTTTTTTTACAAGAAAATAGAAGAAAAAATATGAGATGTATTAAAATAGCAGGAAAAAGGGAAGTAAGCAATTATTATATTTTCATTATTCATAGGACAGTATAAATTTTAATTTTTCATGTTAAAAAATATATTTATTTTATTATTAAAATTAAATATTTTACTGAATACATGTTAATTTATATATATATATATATATATATTATAATTAATATATATATATATCACTAGTTAATTATTAATAATATAATTGAAATTAATATATAATATATATTATAGTATATATTATATATAATATTAATATAATATTAATTATTTATATATATATATACTAATATATATATATATATATATATATATATATAATATATTATGTATATATATATATATAATATATTATATATAAATATTTAATATATAATATATATATATATTATATATATTATAATATAATAGTATATTCTCATATTTACCTATCTTACTGGGGTTGAGTAAAAACAGTGGTGGAAATATAATTATAAAATTTCATATTTTTTAGTATTGAAAAAAGTCAGCAGTTACGTTTGTGTGGTAGGTACTAACTAACATGGCTATTCAGACAAAACATACTAACCTTATTAGGGCTATAACTATTAGCTTTTATAGCACTAATATATATGAATTTATTAAAATACATTTTTGAGCAATAGGTCTTATAGTAATAATACACTATATGTATAATGTATCTAGATAAAATTTATAAATTTAATTGTAAATTATATAAGAAAAAAAAGATAAATATTAAATTAATTGTTTGTTACATTATATAAATGAGTTAGGCGTATTTTCATATATAGGCAATTTATTTATATTCATGATGAAAGGTGCAAATGAATTTAGATTATAAAATATTATTATATAAATATATTCTAATATTAATATTAAATAATATAATTATATAATATAATATTAATTTAATTATAACATATATATATTATATATTAATATATAATAATATATTATAATATATATAATATATATATATATATATTAATATATATATATCATAATTTATATTATTATAAAAATTATATTTATAAATATTATATATATTTTTATATTATATATTAATTAATTATATATTTAATATATAAACTATATATATCATTAAAATATTAATATATATATATATATTAATTAATAATAATATACATATATATATATATATTATAATTATTTGATTAGTAAATATTAGGATAATAATTTCTAACATCATCTAATCTAAATTTTTAATAATATATATATAATACCAAACGAAAATTATTATATTCATATGAATAATAAGATAGTATAATTAATAAGCAATAAAAGTAACAAATATAATATTCTTAATGTCTATTAATAATAGAAAATTTCTATTAAATTCCTAAAACAATGTCTTAATTTATAATTTACTCTCTTGTTATATTACATCTCATGTATATAATGATAGTTATTATTATTAATAAGATTGTGCTATATTTAAAATATATAATATTTACACATGTTCTTAGAAACGTAAAATATTTAAAAATATAAAAATCGATATTTTGAATAATAAAATATTAATTGCAATATTTTATAAAATATTAAAAAACTTTTCTATATAAAGCTAAAGTAATATGTAACTTATTTAACATATTAAAATCTCCATCTCCTGGTATTTGTTTTTATATTTTATGATTCATAACACCCAAAAGATCATCAAATATCTTCCATCTATACCAAGATATAGCTGACGGCAATATGTATTTAATATTTTATCATATTAATTTAACAAATATTCCAATTTTTTAAATTATTAAAACACCTTTATCATATTATAATATTTTATTATTTATAAGTTATTCTAACTAGGCCAAGTTTTATAATATTTTACTAATAAAAATTCATAATAACTAAAATGTATATATTTTATAAGCTATAGATGAATCAAGTTATTGTGAACTAAAAATATATAATTCTTCGCCTTTAATACAAACAAAACACTGAGGAATATATGAATTAAATTATATATGTAATTTATCTTCTTTTTTATTTATTTCTAACTTCATGGACTACGCCTTTTGTATCGCACATCTTAATACAATCTGTTAGAAAAATAATCATGTGTATATAACTCTGCATGTCCTGGGTCTGCTCCAACTGGTATCTCGCAGTCCGACTAACACGGTTTCTGCAACTTTTAATAAACGAACAGATTAATTCTCTGAGACCGTCGTGAGCTTTTTGCTAGGCAAAATTCCAAAAAATCATTTTTACTTTATGGAAAAAAAATGATTATCAACCACTCCTTAGGGAGCCCGATAGAATCACCTAGACTCGGGCTCTGGGCTACTAGGCTCACTAGATATAGACAGATATGCAATTATATTCAAAATTAGTATCAGCCGAAGTTCATCTCGTTATATAACACTATACGCAAAATAAGAATATCTCAATTGTATGAGAGAAAAGACTTTGCTAGACAAGTCACAGGATCCAAGTCGTTGGCAGCTTCCGCCGCGGCCTCGCCTCCGGTCTCTACTCAGGGAGCCAGTTCGGATTGCCTCGTCCCTCTTCCCCGGAGTTGGACTAGCACCAGGATTCTCCGACTTCGGCCCCGGTCCACACGCGTCTCTCCCCGACCGGCCTCTCCCTGCCCGGCCCCTGAGGCCCTCCACCCAAGACGCCCGGGATCGTGCCGCCAACTTTCCAGGGGTGTGAGGCGCCCACGGAACCCCTCTGCGCATAGCGCTACTCTCCACAGGAGTTATGCTCTTCTTCTGCGCGGCTTCCCGTGTCGGATGGTCGCCGTGGGTTCTCAAACTTTGACTGAACCTTACCTTGGGCAGTAAAGGCCATAAGCCGAGTTTGAGGTTTGTTACAAAATAACAAAATCTAAATTTAAGATTTTCTATAATAATAAAAATAGATAATAATATAATTTTCTACATGATAATGAGATTCTATCAATAATAATATCAATGAGTATAATTTCAATGTAATCATATTCAATCAATAATAAACTAATCATATAATATATAATAAAATAATAATAATTAATAAATAAAGATTAATAAATAAAGTTAATATATTAATTAATATCATTAATTAACCATAAATAATAAGTAATATATAATAATATATCACCAAAGATAAACAGGTAAACCTTTATATCTCTTAACATAACTATATCTCTTAAACCTTTTTTTTCTATATTGTTAGTATAGAACTAGGAATTAATTAAGCACATAGAGATACATTATGAGAAATAGAAGTTAAACGAGAGACTACCTACGCGACTTTCAATCTTAATTATATATATAGTCCATAAGCGGTTGAAACAGAAACTCCACCATCTGCCATCTCTCAGAACACATACCAATAGATATATCCATGGAATCTAACCGTATTGTGAGCCGTGGCTTAGACGAGCTCATTTGACACAGAGATATATATTTTAAGCGCGTAACCGAAACAACATAATGTGTTTTGGCTATTAAGCCAATTAGTTCTCGTGTATACTTCTACCTATCTGTTAATCTATGTCCACTGTCATTATTCCTCGTAGGTGGACAACTAGCTAACAATAACTACGGCGACATTACATGCTCTGGGATCATACCTTTCTTGCTCAATACCGATGCTTTTAATTAAGCTAGTCACTAGTGATTGATTCGATGCGTTTGAAATTTTTCGTTAAAAAATAACCAGATGAGTAGGATTATTCATTTCTCAATTGTCTTCTAAACGATCCGATAACTATCTAACTAGAACTGTCACGCGGACTAACTCAATTCAGGCTCACCTGCTCCGGCTCTCGCGCGGGGCTCCGAGTGGCCGGAGCTGAGCTGAACACCACTCTTGATACTCAATTGATTTGTTGAACTGGAGTAAAGGCCATAACCGAGTTGGAGGGTTGTAAAATAAAAACTTGAAGATTTATATAAAATTACAGAAAAGAATGTGGGAATGAACGAACATAAGTGAATCAAGATGATAAATACAAATAAAAAGAAATTAGAAGTTATAGAATAAATGCTACATCACATAATAATTATTACTAACATAAATATGAAAAATTAATCCAACACCAAAACTTTTATTCACATTAATGCTAATATCTGTAATGATATCTGAAGTTGAACAGGAAATATTTCCTTAGTACATCTGAATATAGAAGAACAAATATATCAACAAAAGAGAAAAAGCGACCTTAAGTGTAGGGTATTGTATAGAATGTTGTTATCATCATCATTAAACCCTTTTTTTCTTTAATTGCTTCGCTAGTACATATATAGGTCCTTAACTCAGCAAATTAACTTGAAAGATCTAGAAAGACTAATCTTTGGGATATATCCATAGTTAAATTTAACATGATTAAAGTAAGCACGTAAATAATACAGCCTCATTCTGCGCTATTGAAAGTAATATAACGCACTGAGAGATATTTTCTACCCAAGCGACGCTAAGCTTTGACGCGAGATGAGAATATAATTTAAGAGCTAGAGTCTGTTTAAAAAAAACTCGTCGGTGCGATTAAATAGGTATTCTCGTTTATTCTGCCAATAATTCTTATTTAGGTTTGTATGCCCAATAAGTTCATATTTATATGATATTCTGAGGCGGCCCATAACCTATATACACTACAAAAAGGTTCATCAAGATAGACCTTTAGAGACCACTATCACTATATATATGAGTCTTATCAAGGACTATAGCATTACGGATATAGTGTTTCCGCCTCATTGCGCTACGGAAATTTTAGGTAAACAAAATGTCCATTATTATATATTAATCTAGAGATGATAGTGACTTGGTCAGTTAGTGTCTTCACCGAGACTATTTTTCTTGAAGTATCATTTATAGTAGCTAAAGAGTATATCACGAATTTGATTTGTAATTCAACGAACCTCACATGTACACTCTTTATCATACACTCTTAGAAACGCAATACACCATATAATAATTCTAACTATAATACTAATTACTTCAAACACAGTTGGAAGAGATTTAGTAGTAAAATATGATAAATCATGTTATATATAAACATAAAATCAATAATAATCAATAAATAAAGACATCCAATATATACTATAATAGATAATAATGCAAATAACATTTTCTCGGATAAAAAAAGGTCTCTTTTTATCATCCTATCTGATACGTACCTTTTATGTCTCTATGGTGAGCCAATTAAATTTTTCAAATACTTGCCTTATTTCCTGCTATCTTGAACTGTCGGATTCTATGTCCAACGCCGCCACAAGAAAAAAACAACAACCATTATCATACATTTTGGCCTGGGGCAACGTCTGGCCCGATAAATACTAACGTTACAAATATACCAGATACCTAGAACCTTCTTATGGATCGACAAATTAGGCGTATAGTACTTCAACGGCAACACTATAATAGTTTTAATTATGGATCCGGGCCGGATGTAAGTCGGGAGACTCTAATCCAGAAACTCAGCTCAAACCCTATACCTTGGTACGGGTATAATCTCTATGGCCATATGCGAATAGATTATCTAACATACTGGTGTGTACGGTGGGACCCACAGCATACTTCTTTATCTCGCACTCTAATTGCATAAGAGAACACACTGCCATCAGCTAGACAACGTCGGTCTAGTGCCCTCCTGCCTAACAACCCGGCTGAGACGCTTGAAGGCAGAGTCTACGGAATACTATTAAAAAGTAGACGCTACACGTTTTTGTATTCTATATTATTGTAAAAATTTTTTGGTCTGAGTTAAGTCTACACTCTACGCAGTTTAACAATAGATGTAACGGCTGTAATTATTTGTTGGTAAGTATGATAACACACACCAATACAATTTCTTTCTAAAAAGCATAAACCTATATTTACTATGAGATACCAACCATTTGAGTGAAGCAGCATATTCCATGATAAGCCCTACCAGAGACTCAATAATAATCAAAGTTCAATAATTAACAATAGATGAATTCCATAATCATAGAACAGATTAATAAATTAATATCATATAGACATAATAAGAGAGTACTTATATCAAATACAGTACTAACACTATAATAATAATAATTAATTATGATTATACGAAAGGAAAAATAATCCAAAAAATAATAATAATAATAAATAATAATAAATAATAATTGGACTATTCGAGAGAACCACACATAATAGTAATATTGTGTCTCAACCTGATAGGCATTTGGAAACGAAAGAGTCACAGTCTTATAATTTAAACTCTAGTTTCAATATAGGTATAGAGAGAATTCCACCTAGAGAACATATAATACTATTATGTCTGAGTGTCTTAAATAAATAAACGTATTATAATTGGATGTAACTCAGGAATGTTGTCCTCATTTATTCAGGAAATATAGGATTTTCTCTATATTCATATAAAAAAGTAATATGTTTTCATTATATTGTGACCTTCTAGATAAAGGCCTTATGCGATATTACCTTGAAGCATATGCCATAGGATTATCCTCATTACAATTGAATACATAATGGTAGCTTTCCTTCCTTTAGTTAATATTTGCAAACCATTGATAATCATTTTAGCGGAAATATATATGAAATGATTCTCTTTAAAATACATGACCTATTTGAAATAACCGAAATCTAACATTTGTATGAAGTAATTTTTAACATAACATCAATTACTGAATCGCGTTATAAATCCCAGTGTGAAATATTATATGGAGAAGGACATAACTTCACTCCTAACGATTTCCCGTCTTAATTTTCACTGATGAACATCAACAATCAGTTGAATTAAAGATAATGGACGCAAAACCACTTCTGATAGAAACTGGTGATTCAACCTGCAACCCCGGCAAAAATTTTAGATAGCCAAATAAATAAGTTCCTATGGTGTGTCGAGTTCCTTATAAGACGTGTCGCGCGAGAGTCTCTGAACGAAACTCCTCTATCAGGCCCATAGACGCCACAGACAAGTTAAAACGTGCTGATGCATAGACAAACGACTAAACCGTGAAAAAGCCAATCTCTGTCGTTTATCAACCTGTCTCTTTTCGGACAGAATAGGTGGGACTCACGAATTCCGAGGCACATAAGTAAATAAAATATATCTTGTACGCATTGTGGGGCGGATGGGGCAAATCTCCAGGTTAGCCACCCTTCGCCTGAAGGCCGCTATAGAATGACACGAACTCAGGCAATCGAGTGGGGAGGCGCGGAACCGTTGGTGGGTGTTACTATTTTCAGTAAAGTACGTATTGCCATCGTAACTAACCTTACGGAGATCACCTTAGACGGAAAACACTATGACCACGCCAGTTAAAGATGATCCATTCAACATCAGCATTCAGCTTTACTACATTTTTGAAGTCTAAATCTTATTGCTGTGGTCACTAAACGCACTATGTACATAACTTCACTTGATATTATATATTATATAATTCCATATTTATTATTTCATTCTTACTAAGATTATGAAACCTTAACAAAGGTCATTATACACAAATACCATTAATTCGACCTAACAAGATATAAGAGAAAACAGCAGTTACATTACACTGACTCAGTTTTAATGAGTCTCTTCTGAATTATTTATATCTCAATTATAAATACTTTTAACATATATATATAATGTCTGGGATGTCTTACTATTGTAAGAGTAATTTTTTATCTATGAGGTATCATCTACATATCTCAGTATTAGATATACCTTTATAATATACCTCAATTCGTGTTTATTAATAATACGGTCTATATTTATTAAACCGTAATAGTTACTCATTATTATTTATCTTATTCCCACAACTAACTAAATTAGAAATCATTAGTAATAAATGAAGTTTTTATAATATTACTCCTCTGTACTCAAATGTGTTATAAAATACCTAATCGAGATACTAGAAATATATTTTAGAAAAATGTATGAAATTTAATCAAAATTAAATTCTAACAAAATTAACATATTTTCTATCTTATTTCTATACACCGTGTCTTCAGAAGGACTATGTCCTCCCAACGATGTTAATGAATTTATCCATTACTTCACAAGTGATTTTCCTACGAGTATAGTACCTAGTGCGATTCAGAATCGTACTGAAGCGCCAGATGAATTATCACAATCTGTGAGTATAGGAGAATTACTTATACATAAAGAAGTATGGTTTATAACCGGTTCAATCACTAACTAAATAAGATATATTATAAGTCAAAAAATCTGGGCCCTAACTATTTCCATTCATTTTTCACCTTCATATTGAATAAATTAACGCATCCAAGTGTTTTCATCCTCCAAGTCGGATCGGGATACTTTCCGCGTGGTGATTAATGGACTAGACCAGCCAAGAATGAGTTGATAAGAGCATTTTTACAAAAATACTAAGTAAGTAAAGCTCTTCAAAAAATAATGCTACTTTACTATTACACATATAATAACTTACACATTTTACTCATATATACCTTAATGTATTTTTCAGCATTTACAACTCCAGTTTAAATCTGACATAATGCACAGTCAGTATACTTAAATTCAGTATAAGCAAGCATTACATAGCCTAAAGATAGATATTCGATATATATATATGGTCAACTTTCTGTATTTCACTTAATATGACTTCTAGCAGCAAGAAGTTAATTTCATAGAATAATCCCCCATATAGTAGATAATATCTAGACTATTCGACAGAGAACTTTGTGAGATAGCAAATATTATTGCTTTAAGATCCTTCATTTAAACAACATGTTAGATTTAGGGAAGAAGTCAGTTCCTCACTCATTTAATAACTGGCTATAACATGATTAGCAGAACAAACCTCTTGTTTCCGCTTTCTACTTATAAATATATATATAATAAATATTATATATATATATATATATATATAATACAAAAATTACCAGTTAGTACTAAAAAAAGTGTATTCGTCAACATATGAGCGAATTACTCTGCAGTATCTAATACAGAATATATTTCTATACATAGGCATAGTATATTACATAAATCAGATGGAGTTGCTAAGACAATATGGTTGAAACTCAGTATCTACTTTCTTAATATTCACACGGTAATTTCACATTAATCGGATATTGACAGAGTTGACGCTGTCGATTTGCCCGCTATATATTATAAATAATGACATACTTTCCATGAAGAAAATAAAGATGAAGAAAATCACTATTGATACTTTAAAATTCATTAAATTATAATAATCTATATTCATCACATGAGCAGGAACTACAATCCTACAAGATATGGTGGCATGATAATCATATATAACCTATAATCTTACTGATTATATCTTTTCCCAGACCATATTCTTTACACGAATGAGTATCCAAATGAGCTTCAGCCTTCAAATATTTAATAACGTTGCATCAATTGTCCGCATCCTAGGTATCACCAACCCACAGGAAGCCCATCGCGGTAGCTTTACGCTTACCTTGAATCATAGGGCCAACCAGCATCACCTCTTTCTATTGGCAGCTCATGGGTTACTAGGAGGTCGCGTAGGCCAGTCAAGCCAGGTTAGCCCAAAATTCAGTTAATAGGCCACGGAAAGTTAAGAGAGACTATGTGCCAAGGGTTTTGTCTTAATTTAGTTAATACTATATATAATATATATATATATATATATATATTATATATATATTACACTTATGTGAGCAGTGCCAAAAGCCCTTAGTCTAAAGTTCATTATTACGAGTTACACATTTATACGCAAAATCAATCTGAGTACACACGCTACTTTCAGATGAAAGTCCTTCTTATACATAAGATTCTATTAATGAATACTAGGTTGGGTTGGTTTGTCATGTGTGTTGTTATGCCCAAGATATAGTTGTGTAAATGATTTTGGAAAACTATTTATTATTATTCCTTTTCTGTGTGTTACGGAGGAGCTCCTTATTACCCAAAGTGTGTTACAGTAAGGAAGGACTGACCCTTACCGCACATAATTACAACCTCCTTTTCTATATGGTGAGGAGTCTTTGTCCATGTGTCTCAGGTGACCATCTAAAGAAAATTAAGACTTTAATCACAGCAAAATAAAATAAAATGGGGACCCTAGTATATAGAAGAGACAAAGACGGAGCGAGTTCTGATCAAACAAATTTACACAAAATAAATGTAAAATAACACTGGCAGTCACTCCAAACTCACTTTCTCTGGAGCATACCACGACTGGAGACATAAATAATTATATTTATGATCGACGCCAAATTGGTAGCGGGCATTTGAAAATTTAAAGTTATACATACTAATTCATTTCTGTAGAAAATCAGTATAAATATGACTTATAAAACAACCGAAACATAAGGAAAAAGATTATGAAAGAGTATAAAAGGAATTTGGAGAAAAAAGACAGGTGCATGCGTAGTTAGGTATTTTTTAAACAGAAACTACACCATATAATGCGCCTGCAGTGGTCTATGCAATAATCCTATCAATCAGGCACACACATATCTAATAAAATAACAAAGCGTCAAATACGTAGCACATTTGAACGAAAAAAGTGTAACATCACATAAGGCTATTAATAGCTAGATCAGTCATTATGCTGTTCTGATTGGTGCGATGTTGGAATTAATCCGAGATTCAGCGAGCGTATCCGGTATACCATCTCATTACTGTATGACATGTCTCGGTATGAGCGAGTGTGAGGTTCCACGATAGTTCGCAGACCTATAACTCAGTATAGAGTGCGGTATGTTCTTCATTAGAATTGAGTCTGGTCGAACATATGATGTGAGTCTTATCATCGGGAGATCTTCACGGATCATACCACACTCTCTCTTATATTAGCCGATCCCCTGTCAATTTAAATGCCAGGCGACATTATCATCCTGCATTTCATAGATAACTAGCAGAGAGGTTATTCTTTATCAACTAGTAACTATTACCTCAAAATGGACTAAAGATTAGCATTGAGCGCACTGTTTACACGCCAGTAATAATCAAACCTATCTGTAGCTTTGCATATGTCTCTATAATCCAGCATCCCACCTCTACCCCTGAGTTTACCGCTCTACCTTTATATAGGCAGTCTTCCATGCACACGTATATAACATATATTCGAGAGGATAATAGCAACTACTTTAGGTCCTATGAGAACCATATCTTACCACAAAATCTTACATCCTTAACAAACAAGATCAAAGAAAATGAATGGTTAAACCTTCACAATCATAATATGATTATCTTCTAACTATAAAGAATTACTTTTTTTAGTTAACTCACTTCATTATATGAGTAATACTATTTATTCTTACTTATCACTTCATACATATTATCTTTATCATTTAAATATTTATTACCGGAGGCACTACACAAGACCTCATATATGTTCTCTAAAATTGATCTTCCTAAGGACTGATATTAATATAAGATCAGAAAACCCTTATAGAAGTTCTTTCACCTATAAGTTTATAATAGGTTATTCCTTTTAATATTATCAAAGTCACCTTTCTACAATTATGCCTAAGTCAATATTGTAATTTCTAGTTATAAAGAAAACTCATGAGAATAAGGTATTTACAATATAACTACAGTTTAATATGATATAACATGCAATTTAAGCCGTTTAATTTATAACATATAATGGCATTTTAATAGGAAATCAGGTATAAGCGATCAACTAGATTTATCATGATCGATCCTGAATTGTACATACTGTAAGTGTTATTACTTATATTTATATGAAAATGAATTCTTTTATATACCTATAAGTAATTTATTATAATATTGACCACTCATTATAATGATTAGTCTATCTGCTGATACTTACTACTGATTTAAGTTCTCTATTTGTAGTATCATTGTTCCTTATATTATGATGTCTACTGAGACGTTGCTTAAGATGTCCTATAATAAGGATTCCTACTGTCCACTTTATAATACTTAATTAACCAAGTGCCTTAACACCCTTATAACTAGATAACGAAACCTCTTAAACTTACACAACAAGTACAGTAGTAAGTCCGCTTCAGTGTAATGGATACCAACATTTAAATACAGAATTTTTTTTGCTCTATCACTCTTTAGTGATTGACTAATTATTTAACTATTATCTAAATAGAAAATAAACACTTAATATCCAATGATAGAAGTCCGCTTTACAGGAATATGTATAAAAGCCACTTTCACACAGTATGCTACTATATATAATTTATAACCTTTATTATTTTTTTATTAATATATTCAAATTAATAATAAATAATAAAAAAAAAAAAAAAAAAAAGATAATACTAAAGTGATCGAGTTCAATATGAAGTTCTAGTATTGGTATTTATTTCACTCAGTCACCTTAAATCATTTAAGTGTTCTCACTGTCTATTTATTAGTATATAATATAATATATCTATTATATATATTATTTTATATAGCACTAAAATTTAAACGCTTATTAATAGAAGATGAGTATATATATAAGTTGATATATTAGGCCACTCACACGTGTTCATGGTTAGGTATATTGAGAGTATAAGGTTAAATAAATACGCTCAAGACCCGCCACGATGTGTTATATCCTAGTAGTTATACACGGAATGACCACACGGAGCAGACGGGAATCCCACACATATTCTACTATGAATTACAACACTGCATAAAGACGAGAGATAACCCAAATATGCGCAAAGTGCGTGAATGAAATTTAAAAATGACTCTATGTATTCCATGATATTGGCACGAGATGATGGTATATTCTCAAGTATATTAAAATACTTCGCCTCTAATTAAAAGATTAGATATTAATATTATAGTTTATCCAATTATAAGGATTTTCATATATAGGTATTACATTAGAGTAATAAAGTATGTGCCTTAATAAAGGATAAGGGTATGTACATATCTCACATACACCATGCCTTATAGATAATCCGATATTTTATTTAAAAAATAATAACAAGTTATTTAAAGGCAATAATAATGTAAACTTATTAACAATAAAACTTACCATTCTGGTAATTTGTATTTAATATTTAATATGAATTCATTGATATAAGTGATAAGTTAAGCAATACGCCATCTTACCGATAGCATATGAGATCACGGCATGTTTCAATTATTATTATATATTACTTTTATATAAAATAAATCTTACTTTATTTTTATATTTCAGATTACAAGCAATTATATTCATAAAAAATAGAACGAAAATTTATCTTTTAATTATATAATAAAAATTTAATCATTAATATAATAAATAATAAAAATAAAAGTTATCACTACATTATCGGAATTATATAGATTTTAATCATCCGCTACTAGGACTAGTTTAATTTTTAATAATCTCAATACTTGATAATTATATAAAGGAGAAGGCTGGGATTTAAATGACTTAGTATTAGTTCATATGTAACGGAATTCATTTCTTATCGAGATTGAATTTGGAACTAGTTAGCTATTATGTTGAGAGTAAGAGGAGATATAAATTAATATATAATATAATATTTGTAGCGACTTATTATCTCATTTCGAGTTAAGAAAAAAATAATGCTGGATTTCTATGCTTGTGTCTTATTTAGCTACTTTAATATAACACATATATGCATAATAAATTTCTTAAACATATATAATAGCGATAAGGCGATAGCTATGTTGGTTCAGTATAACTTTAATTATAATTATTTGCTAATATAGTAACAAAAAGTATACTAGGAAATATCTAAGTATTCCAAATACCTACGAATGACTAATCTAAGAAAGGAAGTAAATAATGCATATCTGCAAGAAGTTGGCTCTACTCACTTCGTTAATTCATTTCATTATTCTGAGAAGTAGGTAATTTAAGCCATACGTCTCATCCTATTCAGCCTAGGAGGTTGGTATCTTACAGATCTTCGCGACTGTGTCCCTAAAATATTATCGTCTCTTCCTATCTCATTAACCATGGTCTCATGTAGAAGTTATAAATAATGAATTAGAAGAAATTCGCATTTTTCATAGTTACCAAGAACCCTTTGGAAGGTCTTCAAAGAAATGATTTTGGTCTCTGCCTACCTCGGTGGGATTTATTTGTGGCTTTTGGCGCTATTCTCAATTTGACCATCCATTTTTTGGTAGAGTTTTTGTGAAATATCATCAAAATTGGCAAAACAAAGAGATTCTTTCAACAATTCTTGTTAGACTATTAAGACCAAACCTAAAAAACCACCGCCAATAGTCTGAGAAATCTGATTCTTTAATAGATGTATGAATCTCTCGGGGCAGGTGATCACAGGACATTGTGAGGTATTCCCGATGGCCTGCGAACTTTCGCTATAGAGTCTAGTGAGGTAGTAATTATTCAATATATACAGTGAAAATGTATATATAAAATATACTTCTACTAGTCCTCCTCTCATTATAATATAGATTGTCCTTACGTGATTGGCCAGTAAAGACACACCCAGCCATCTGTTTTGCCAACGATTTACAAACTGAGTCTTCATGCAGATCAGCTCTACACATAACCGCATTATTGCTTAGCCATATATATACTTCATACGATACATACAGTCGACGGTCATAATTACTCTATGAAGTGGTAACAGACTGAGACATCTATAGCTTGTACATATACATAGTATAGCTTGATCATATATACCTCTACGTCGGCTATATAGTTGTATCATTAACCTAGATGTAATAGGTATATTATTATCATATACTAAGTTATGATGTAAACCATTAAACGCGCATTATATATATTAATATTATATATATATATATATATATTATAGAATAACTATTATATATATCATACTACTATAATATACTGACGACTATTAATATATATAAATTAATAATATACAATATACTTATATATATATATATTATATATACGGGACCCACAATAATTATATGGAGATTTATTCCACATAAATTATATACCTAAAATTTTAACACAAGTAAAAAAAAATAAAGGAATAATAGTAAATATAATAACAGAAAATTTATATTTAAAGTGCTTATATAATTATGATATATATATATAGGTAAAGTATATGTGATATATATTTTAGGGTTTATAATAAATAATTCCGTTAACTCATACTATTTACTAAATAATAATGTATGGCTTATTTAACATCTGGCATGAGTGGATTTCAATATATAGAGTTACTGCTCACACATTTTCATTGATAATTTCGGACGATTTAGTAATACCGCAAATCTTCATAAAAGATATGTTACCTACTCATATTGACTTTCGCAGGATTTGTTCTGTTTAGAGAGTGAGGTTACAGAAAATGTAAATCTAGTTTGTTAGTTATCGATCATCTCTCTGGGAGTATAGCACCATAGAAACTTCGTACTAGGAGATTATAGGGATTGGAAAGAATTTTCTCGATCCGAGTTATGCATGTTGTACGAAGAGAGAGTTCTATATTCAACTCGTTGCATCTGTAGGTTTGAGATCCACACTTGGATTATCTGGAACTAGAGTAAGACTGAGTATGACACGATCGTGATTACATAGCCGTAAGGGTAGCCACTCATCATATCATTTCGCCCATTGTCACACGAAGTTATACAGAAAACTACTACTTTAGGAGCACAATCAATTTGAATCTTAATTGGTCCATATGGTTTGACTCATCACCGAGTCTGAGTACGTGCTAAGTCGGCTTTCGTTCCATGTGTCACAATATAATTGATTCCGCACACATATCCACACTATATAATAATGCATATGTCTTTAGAGTGGAATCCTGTGATTGATATGTTCAGCACATCTTTTTATGGACGACTGAATGGAATATTATTCTTGGCATATAATACCTTCGTTATCAGGTAGATTCCACCGACTGGTACAGGGTCAAAGTAACTAAACTGTAGGGCACTTTGCAAACTTGTAATTAATTCGTTCGGGAGATGATTAGGTGGAATAGAATGTACTGGTTCCATATAGGGTTAAGAACACGTTAACTCTATATAAGATCGTGAAAAAAGGAAAAATATTCATAACGGACTATGCATCAAACACATGCATAGAGGAGCGTAAATTGTCAAGATCAAAGGAAATGAGGGAATATAAAATAATGAGTACACCACAGGGATAATATCGTTAAAAAACAATTACCTAGAGCACATTGAGAGTTAATGCGTAACAAGAACAAAAGTATTACTCTTATCGCATATACTAGTACTAGAGATAATATATACACAAAAATATAAATGGGAAAGTGGAACGAAAAATCCTAAATATTGAGGAGGGCGAAATCAATAGTAAATAGGTTGAACGAGATGAGTGAGTGTTAGATTTGTGGTGGATAATATTTTATTAGTGGAGACTGTATAATCTGGTACATGTTATTTGCACGTTTGTGCCACTGAGGCTTAAGTTGATTCTGGGATGGTATTCTGTTTTCTAACTGTACCTGGGTATATTATTATATAATCTGAAATACTGGATTTAGTCTAAAGGTCTCTTTGTACTGTAATGAACTGTATTCTTACACTATCGTCTCATAGGTTTAAGTCACATTTCTGACGAGAAATATTCACTAAACCGAGTCGAGCAGTAACTATGATGAAAGCAGAATTACATTGATATACTCGTGAGCGATATTGGCGAAAAGAACCGAGCTAGTGATAATAATATAACTAACAAATTGTCTGCAGAAAATAAATAGAAAATCTTTCCCTCACTACTCACAAAAATCATGAGAGAGTGAATGGGAGCTTATATTCTTCTGCTACCGTTAGTTGTTACCGAGCAAGCAACGTGTTAAGAACACTCATGGTGTTCGATATTAGTGAGATAAATGGCAGACAGATTTTTAAGTCACTAATTGATGTCTCTACTTGAAGAGTAGTAAGGGTCGTCTATTGTGTTCCTCAAATAGGGAATGGTATGGTTGAAAATGTCCTGTTTCGGCATATTTCTTCACCAAGACTCTGCGATCACCATCATAGCCTTATCTGGTGCTACACAGAGTTGAAGTATAAAAGAGAGTCCACAGAAAAAATATTGTCGTGTTCATGTGCACTCCAATCGACCTGGGAGATTCGCTCGCAAGAGACTACGATTGCACGTGAGCTGGAGAAGTCGTATATTTATGCTATAACTCTCGAATTGGCGGATGAAATAGCAAAATGGTAACCACACTACTTAACCGACCAAACAAACAACAGTATTAGATAACGTCTTATCGAGCGATGTTTGGGTTTGCGGGATTCTCCGCGATTCAAGGAAATGTGCAGAACTTTGAATCATGGCATACAAGACCGTGTTACGGCAACTTATTTCATGCAAAAAGGTGGATCCTAAACTGGCTTATTAAAACAATATATCTATTGATGACCAATAAGCAAGTAGAATTACTAGGAGCCTCAAGAGCTCAATGTGTATAATGTTATCATAATGGTATCTTTCACTTTGTATTGATACTCCCACACTTCTTTTGTTCACAGATAAGTTTCAAATTTTTTTTGAAACTAGATTAATAAAGTTAAGAGTGCTAGTGATCGCTACAGTGCGTGATATAACAGCTTAAAGTTACATAACGAAGATTCTCTATCATATATATATTGCAAAATATAGAATTCCAACTGTGGGGGCAGTACAATCATTTATAAATAATAATTTACGTTCTAATATAATATATAAAGTACTTGCATCAAAAACAAATGAAACATAAAGAAAATATGTACAGGCCAAATTTAAAGTTCGCTAACTTTCACTTTTAGAATAATATAATAATAGAAGTTTAAATACTCTGGGCAAATTTATGATTTAATGTAAAGGACTTGTTAGCCACTCGGTTTTAAGACTTTTTATAGTCTGCGACGTGTTCGCTACTGCGGCATGTGGGCGGGACGAACCGGAGTCCGTGCTCGTGGCCAATTGCTGCGGATCTCTGGTGCCTGGTCTCGTGATGATATAGATTACAGATAAATGTCAGAGCGGAATGCACCTTATTGCACCTTATCACGTGAGCCTACTATTCATATACCTTCTATTTCTACGACACTGACTTTTCGACGCCTTAATGTCGAAAAGGGTTTTTCTACTGTTCATGGGTTTTTGAGTACAGTCCTAAAACCATAGTGGTAGACTCCTTTAAATGCAATGAGTTAGCTATAGTATTAGATAGTGCATTAATCGCCATTACATCATTCGAGTCACACTATCACTAATATAGTCATTCGGGTGCACTATCGCCGCATTTTGTATATTGGTTTTTATGTCTATATCTGAAGATGTATGTTACTTATACATGCCATTCTTCTACGCGCCAGAGGTATGTACTACAATGAAAGCTCCTTTTATCTGATATGGTATGAGAGAGGAGTGTGTGAGAGGTCGTCTTTAGTAAGACGAGAATGATATTGACTAGTTACACATAATTATCTCTTTCTCTCTTTACAGTTAAATGGTTCGGTTTACATTTTATTATTGTAACAATTTTGGATCTCGGGAAAAAGCATTCAGTGCAGATGAGAAGGTTATTATATGACTGCTCACTTCAGAGTACATCCATTGACAGAGCTGAGTTGGTTGTTTTTTAGCATATTCCACTTGGTTTTGTAATTCATTGGGTTTCTGCTGATAAAGCCGCTCGATAATATAAGAATTATTCTTTCCCGATGGCGAGGAACTATTGATCTATATGCCGATTTTTTTCGTATTACATGCAACAAATACGTATAATTGTTTGGTATCCGGAAACTAGTCAGTCAAAACTTTGTAAATTCCTGCATATTGGCGGTCTAAATAAAATACAACAATTTTGTTAATCATAGATGTCACCTTTTTCCTCAAAAAAAATTGAGTGCTCGCAATAGTGGAAAAATATAAACTACAGTCTTAGAGATAGAATTTCTGTATAAGATAGCCAATACCAACATGGGGCGTCGCAATGAAGGAGGGCCATATATATAATATATCATATATATATATCTCCATTTTTTAAAATTATAGAGAAAAACTCATTTTATTCTACCCAAAATTTGGTTTCAAGCTTAAATCATAACCATATAATTGATTATATAATATATATTATTCAAAGTTTTTGAAGTCAATTTGAAAAAAAAAATTGGTAGAAGGAATATAAATAAAATATGATCTAACAAATATTATAGATTCTGGATATAGGGATTGACTAAAGCCTAAAACCATATATATACCAGAACACAAAAAAACGCCCCGAAAATAACGTTATAATGTGGTTATTTAATAAAAATGTAGTCACGGTTTATTAGCTGTTTTTACATCATCATAAAATTTAGTCTATGAAAATTAATGAGTAAATATTATTGATGTCTCAATATTCTATTATATTGACGCAGAAAAGGTGAAATATAAGTCATACCCAAAATTTAAACAAAATTTTGCCAATCCACTATAAACTATATATATATACTGTCATATGGTAGAGTCTATATCTTTATTATTTCAAAGAAATTTCAATGAATAAATTCTTACACTATAATATATATAAAATATCATTAAAAGTTTATATTTGGCAGTGAAACTTTCCATTAACCTTCCAAAATTGTAGGGAACTCAATCATTCTTAAACTCTATTATTTTTTATCAGCTCTTCTTTAATTTAAATTTCCTATGTATTTCTTTACTTTTTCTTGCATCTTTCAATAACAAAGCGTTTGTGGTTACTCTATTATTATTACCAATAACCATTTTCCTAAATAATGGCCTTAAAAGAATTCACTTAAAAATTGGAGGTTTAGGCCAACCCGCTTTATACTATTCATACCATCTGTCTCGCTACCATTATTATTTTTAGTGAGATTCACTACCCTTAGTATCTTTTGTTTACTAGAAAACCTTTATTATGTATCTTCCAGAAGGTTTGTGCGCTTCGGACGTGAAAGAAAAAAAAGTATGTATAAGAAATGCAGTTGTAATGTTTATGAATCCACAATATTAACAAATTTATTTAATTCGACTAGTTTCTGTGGTTAAATATATTGCTGAATATCAAAAAACACGTCTCGATATTGATAGACCATGAATATAGCACATTAATAAGCAATGTGATACAATATACTAGTTAAAATGATCATCGAAATATGATATAGTATTGTTTGAAGTTGCATGAGCTTTTAGGATAACTCATGCGCTGTGCACTAATATATATTCATGTGAGTGTTGAGAGCAAACTAAAACAATTAACTAATATTTACGGATTAGAATCAGGGAAGAAGGCTCATCAAAATCTTTTGAGCGTCCATACTTAACCCATAATATATATCG
>JABUQX010129983.1:30000-32500 GCA_015478945.1 Trachelipus rathkii
AACCTCTTCTTTGAAATTACGGTTTTCTACGAAAATACACCTGCTTATGCATTAACAAATCTACATCCTTTCACATGCTACTCATAACAATCGATGAGTTAAAGGAAAAGACAGCTTCATTTTATAGTTTTTACCACTTAGAAGGCATAGAAAAAAGAGCTAGAACTTTGGTACAAAATTTGGAAGGAAAAGAAACTGAGTAGTGAAGAACTAAAAGATCTTGTTGTCTCCCAAGTCTTAAAGGAGACACAACCTTTCTTTCCGTCGACGGAAAAGGCTTTGATGATACTACTCGCTCCGCCATTGCACCCACCAGTACAGTTAGACTCTCTTTAGGGCACTCTGCGAGGATCAAGACTTGGTTCTAAGTACATGAAGATGCAGCAGGTTAAAACGGCTGGCTTATGATGAGTGTTGCACAGAAAATTGGTTGACAATTATGATTATTTTATTCAAACAGTACTTGATAAATTTGCCTTGAACCCAAGGAAATTACTTTTAATATCAATTATGAACTGTTATATATTGAACTTTCCATCATTACATATTGTATTTGATATTCTATTGTCTTAATAAAATATTTTATTTTAATATTAACATTTAATTCCATAAAATGTTTTCCTATATTTATGTCTTCTTTAATATATATATATAATATAATATATATATTATATATATATATATATATATATATTATATATTATATATTATATATATAATTATATATTATATATTATATATATATATATAAGAGCTCTATAAAATTTTAAGCTGCCCCCCCCTAGCTTAGTTGGAAGCTGCGAGCCATATATTATATAATTATTATATAATATATATATATATAATATATAGTATATATATATATATATATATATATATATATATATAATAATATATATATATAGATATTCATATAATATAGATATAATTATAATTATATTATATATAATATTATATATATATATATACATATATAAATATATATATATATATATATATATAGATATTATATATATATATATATAATCATATATATATATATATATATATATATATATAAATATATATATTATATATATATATATATATATATTAATAATTCTATTAACTTTTAACTGCATTAAAAATTGAATTTTAATCCATTAAGCTTGCCGTTTTATAAATTTTAAAAAGTTAATTAACTAAATATTGCAATTTATTAACTATTTCATAATTAACATAGCAACATTCTATTAAAAAATTTTAAAATTTAATTCTTTTTTAACTGGGAGGTGCCCTATTTATTTTCCAGTCCCAATTTCACCCCTTAAAACATGGACATTAAAAATTCGGAAATTATAGCCCAATTTTGACCCTAAAACACCAAACTGTTAGATTATTTGCCTCTAAAACGTGTTTTCTGGTGTTTTCTGCTGTCGTAGTCATTCTTTCAGGATTTCATTTTTTCAAAACCCATGTTTTACATTTTTCGAATCAACTCCCAGAATTTTTTTTTCGAAATAGACTTCAAACTTGAAATATGCATAGATGGGTCCATTATCTACAAAAGTCACGAAGTATCTTGTTCCGATTTTTTAGTTTTGTGCTCAGCGTTGTCCAATTTTCAAAACCCACTTTTTTTGGATTTTTAAATGAAAAATTGCGATATCTTTTTCCTGTTTCGAGCGAAGTGGAAATTTTCAGGGCATATGTAGTCAGGAGAGATGCACATTTTTCACTTAGATAATTTCTTGATATTGTATTTAGTTTTGGATTGTTCTGGAAAACAATTCAAAAAAAAAATTTTTAAATTTTTAAAAAAAATTCTTTTGAGTATACAAAAACATTATCTAAGTAAAAAGATGCATCTCGTCCGACTGTACAAGCCCTGAAAATTTGATGTTGATCGGACAGGTAGAAAAAAATGC
The DNA here is from genome assembly GCA_015478945.1 of Trachelipus rathkii. Taxonomy (NCBI): domain Eukaryota; kingdom Metazoa; phylum Arthropoda; class Malacostraca; order Isopoda; family Trachelipodidae; genus Trachelipus; species Trachelipus rathkii. The sequence goes on from JABUQX010129983.1 coordinate 31,908, forward strand.
ATCTCAATATTTCACTTTTTCAAACGTTTGAATTTTCGGAAAGTGAAAAATTGATATATTAATTTTCTACTCATCCGATCAAAATCAAATTTTTAGGGGTTGTATAAACGTGGAGATGCATCTTTTTAATTAGATAATTTTTTTTGTATATTCAAAAGAAAATTTTTTAAAATTTCCCAAAAAATTTTTTTTTAAAATTTGTTCCAAGAACAAATCCAAAGCTAATGCATAAACAAAGAAATTATTTAAGTAAAAAATGTGCATCTCTCTTGATTATATATGCCCTGAAAATTTCATCCACTTCGCCCAAACAAGAAAAAAATTATCGCAATTTTTCATTTTAAAATAAAAAAAAAAGTGGTTTAAAAATTGGACAACGCTGAGCACAAAACTCAAAAAATCGAAAAAGTACTAAGTGACCTTTGCAGGTAATGGTCCCATATATGCATACCTCAAGTTTGAAGTCATTTCGAAAAAAAATTCTGGGAGTTGATACGAAAAATGTCAAAAACATGGGTTTTGAAAAAACTGAATATTCTGAAAGAATTACTACAGAAGCAGAAAAACGCCAAAAAGCAGAAGCAGAAAAACGC
>JABUQX010129984.1:0-10000 GCA_015478945.1 Trachelipus rathkii
TGATAGTAGGAACTTGTTTTAGTGCTACGTGAAGTTAGTGATTGCGGTAGGCTTTGGAGGGGTATATTGATTGAATGGGTATATTACTTTCCGTGGAAGGTGAAAAAGATAACACGTGGATGATTGCTAGAGAGTGATGGAGAAAGGATTGAGTAAGGGGTGTTTGGTATAGATATTACTGTGTCTGGAGGGTTGTAATTGGTTATCTTTATGACGATATAGATTAGTGTTAGAAAAACGTGAGTCTATGGTTAAAGTTTTTGTTGAAGTAATTTAGTTTAGTGTATTTGCTATATTATCTAAAGAATTATTATGCTTAATGTCTACGATTATTCATTAGTAATGAATGTTTATAACTCTCAGATAATACGAGTGGACACTCATTATTGTATGATGATAGTGTCAATTTCTTTAGTTTAAATAGATGGTGGATTATTTGATAGGATTGGTTCACTGCTTTGTTAAAGAGTAGATTATTATGTATTAGATTTTCTAACTGGCTTTTAACATACAGTTGCTAATATGAATCGAAAGTGGGGTAACATATTTAGTCATAAGTATTATGTATGACTGTTGTCTAACTTTATACCTTTGATCAGCCTTAGGACGAGAGGTTGTTTTATCAGCCGATGTGTTCACGCTTATGTAGGTTATTCCACTGAGGGGGCGATGTGGTGTAGAGGTATGTGCATATATCGTATAGTGGACGGTGTATTCTACAATCTCAGCCGTGAGTACGCAGGAGTATGTATTTGCTAGATATATGCCGGAGTTTAAATATGTGTGTGATGCTAACAAACCTTTGGTGTGGAGTATATAAAAGCATAATTAGTCTCATCGAAGGGATATGTATATAAAGACACTTATATTTTAGGAAGAATTGTTGAATAGTCTGCATGCGCGTCAAAACCTATGTCGATCACTCGATAGAGGAGGCGTAATTAAAGATTTAATCAATAGGTTCACATCAGAGATATCGAGTTATATATATAAGGCGGTGGGTAAACTCGTGGTAGGGAGACTGCATGAGGTATATATTATAGTTGGATTATTAGGATATAATAACTTATGATTTACTCATGATTTATACTATTGTTTCAATAAATCAGTAAATTATTAGCTAGTGACATTATATATTTATAATACTATAATAGTGGATATTTTTAATATCTTAGTATCAAAATAAAATATTATATTTATTTTTTATTTATTATTAGTATATGTTTATAGGTATATTAAATAATTTTGTATATTATTTTTAATATATTATATTATTGTTTTTTATGTCTCTGTGTATCCATATTTATATATTAATAAAACTATTGTATATTATAGTTATTGCGATTATATTTACGTACTGGGGATATATTGATATATTATGAACGAGGGTATATGATGAATTTTTATGTTAAATGATTATCGATATGAAAGTTAGAATGTATATAAATACATTTGTTATGTATATTTTCAGCATTATATCTTTGTCAGTATGTGTATTAATATGTGATACAGGTTTATAGCTATAAAACTTTTATGTTATATAATATTACGATTGTTATATAATTATATATAAAATTACATGATATGTTAAGAGATATAGTACTACATTGAAATGAATAGTGTGAATAGGTAATACGTATTTTTGAGTGACTGAAGTGTTATGTCTCTTATTATACTGATATGTTAATACTGGCGATAAGTTATTGTTACATGTTTAGTGGTTTATTTATCGTAGTTATTAGTAGTGTGTTGGGTTTGTCGTTGTACAATTATAGATTCTTTCTTAGGTTATTGTTATTTTGGTTTAGCTATAATGTAAATACGTATGTGATTACGTTATTAAGCTTATATCTCGATGGTTATGTATATAAAGATTTTTTTGTGTTATGTTTGAATAAAACTTTGCTATGTTTTACAGTTATTTACTGTATAGTCTGTTATTGAAATATATTATAAACAAGGTTTTTGAATAATTCTTGTTAATATTACTGAGTGTCAATTATGTAAAAATTAACGTTATTAATGACTAGAGATTATATATATGTTGGAATAAGTAATTAGGAATTATATATTAGGATTAGTTTTTTGTATGCAGTGTTAGTTACTTTAACATGGTGTTTATAGATGTAGGATATACTTATATATGATATATAATTGACTATAACATACATGTTTTATATTCCTGTTATATGTTTGTGATAGATTCGTCTGTATTAGTACATTAATTATTATATATATATTCTATTAATGTTCCAATATGTATGTACTATCTTGTTAGTTATTAATGCTGAAATTAAATATACTTTGTTAATGATATAAGTACATATATATTATCGTTGTGGTTTCTAAGTATTATCTTATATATAGTAACTCATTTTGTTGCCAGATATATATGTTATTGTTTGTATGTTAGTCTATATATATATCATATATATATATTATGTTGTTCTCTTAACGAAATATTATATATATATTAATACCTTACTTATCCTTTTCTGTTCTTATACTCTTGTGTATATGGTCTCCTCGTCTAGTGACGGTATTTTTCATCCTGTCAAGGCCGCGCAAGCGTCTTTCTCGTACATGTACTCGTATTACTCTCCGTTCTTTGATGGGCTTTAAACTGATAAGAGCAATATTATTATCTTCTTAAGCGGTTTGTTTACATTAGACATCTCTCAATTTTTGGTTTAGCTGAGCTATCATTAATCCAGAGAGGTATATCCGTTTCTCCGCCTACGGCACCATATGCGTCGATATTCTCTGTACGGTCTGATCTTTCCTCCCTGCGTCTATCCTGCCCTCTCTGAGCGTCTCTCTATGTTTCTTCGTTCTTTTCGATGCATTCTGTCCTGTATCCTTTTCACGTCAGAATGTCGGAGACTCTAATTCCGTTCTCAATTTTCCCCTCCTCTTCCCAGTATAAGTACTTGCTTTGTCCAATTTTATATTTATCAATTGTAAACGCGTATATTTAATTATGGCGACTGCTCATCATCTTTTTTTCATACTTTCCTACTATTCCTGTCATGTAGGGTTCATATAATATGCTATTAGTTCTTAATACGCGCATCACTTTATGCAAATGGTTATACTTGCATAAAATCTGCCGTCTTTACTCACTCATGTCTTCAGATGTTGCTCTCATTCTTCGTTGTTGTCATGTTTCTCGAGAGAGGCGGAAGGGAGCAGTCGGGTAAAGAGAGAGAAGTAAGTTAAGTTATTTGGGAGATGGTCTTATAGTTAGAATAAAAATATTTGTTAACACTATTTTTAACATTATGATTATTATTCGTAAAAAAATTTGTTACGTTTTGCATATATTCGTTGGTCTGTTTGATAATCGGTCAAGTTATGATACTATTTTATGATAAATGTTACTGTGTCAATGTAAGATTAACGTTAAATATGTTAGAGATATGCTTGGAAAAAGTATGAACAGGTTACGTTTTGTAATGTAAAGTTAGTTATTTACTGTTGTTAAGTGTGGAACTTTGTTAATTTCAACCGTTTTTATTAGGGTGTAAGATGTGTTAGTTTGTCGTTGTATTATCTTATCTTAGTTGCTTTGATATATTTTAAAGGGCTTACTTAATTAAAACTTTGATTCTTGTATATTAACTGCATTAGTCTTATAATGACACTCAGTGGATACTTTGTTAACTGTTAACTAGTTTTATTCGTATGTAAGTTGTGTTAGGTTTGTCTTTGTACATTAATTTCTTAGTTTCATGTTACGCTATGTTAGTTTTTATTGATGTGGAAACTTTATTAGTTAGAGTATATATTCGTTGATCAGTTATAATTAACCAATGTTGTGATAAATTTTAGTTAAATGTTACTGTGTCAGTGTAAGATTAAAGTTAATATGTTAGAGATATGCTTGAAAAAAAGTAAGATTAGGTTACGCTTTGCATACCATGTTAGTTGCTTTACAGGTGTTAAGTGTGGAACTTTGTTAATGTTAACAGTTTATTTGTGTGTAAGTTGTGTTAGGTTTGTGTTTTTGCATTATTTCTTAGTTTATGTTACGCTATGTTAGTTTTTATTGATGTGGAAACTTTAGTTAATTTTAGAGTATATTCGTTGATCAATAATAATTAACCAATGTTGTGAGAAATTTAGTTAAATGTTACTGTTGTTAGTGTAAGATTAACGTTAATCATGTTAGAGTTATGGCTTGAAAAAGTAAGATTGGGTTACGTTTTGCATACCATATTGTAAGTTGCTTTACTGGTGTTAGTGTGGAACTTTGTTAATGTTAACAGTTTATTCGTGTTTGAGGTGTGTTAGGTTGTCTTTGTACATTATGTTCTTAGTTCATGTAAGATATGTTAGCTTTATTGATGTGGAGAACTTTGTTACGTTAGCATACTTTTCGCTGCTCTGTATGATAATTAACCAATGTTGTGATAATTTTAGTTAAATATTACCGTCTATTGTTAGTGTAATTAAACATTCGTATGTTAGATGATATCTGCTTGAACAAAGTAAGAATAGGATTTACGTATTTGCATGCTAGTTAGTTACTTTAACTGGTGTTAAGTGCTGTCTCTTGTTGTAATGTTTTGACTGCTTACCTGCTTAAGATGTGTTAGGTTGGTCGTTGTACATTATTTTTCTTAGTTCAGTTTGATGCTATGTTAGCTTTATTAATTGTGGAAAAACCCTATTATGTTGAGAGTATAAACTCATGGTCTGTTGATAATTTACACACAGGATATGTTAAAATTTTTTTGTTTAAATTATTACATGTCTTAATGTAAAATAACAGCGATATTTTAGAAAAGTGTAAGTAGGTTACGTTTTGTATTGCTATATTAGTTATTTACGTTGTTATTGTGGAACTTTTGGATAACGTTAACAGCTTATTCCTGTTAAGATGTGCTAAGTTTGTCTTTGGGGGTTATATTCATAGTTTAGATAATGCTAAGTAAGCTTTATTAATGTGAAAAACTTTGTTTCCGTTAACATATATTGATTGATGTTTGTATAAAGAATTTATTTTTATGTTATGTTATTCAAAATGATACTCGAAAAATGTGACTTGAATCAAATAGAATCAATTTGATCAATAGATCAAGATGGACAGGAGGGTGACCGGATGCTGGCTGGATGGTGGTTTGTGATTTACTGAGTTACTGATTTAGGGTATGTAAACGTTACAATTTTAGTAAAAATTTGATCTTATTCAATAGATCAATAGATCTACAGATCAATAGGAGGGAGGTTGGATAGTGGTTTGAATTTAGGTGATTTACTGCCTTTTAGGGGTATGTAAAAACGGTTACATATTTTAGTAAACATTTGACCTTAATCAATAGATCAATAGATCATAGATGGTCAGGAGGGAGGTTTGAATAATGGTTTGATTTAGTGATTTACTACTGAATTAGGGTATGTAAAACGTTACAGATTTTAAGTAAAATTTGAACCTTAATTCAATAGATTTCAATAGATCACGTGGTCAAGGAGGGAGGTTGGATAGTGGTTTGATTAGTGATTTACTGCTTTAGGGTATGTAAAACGTTTCAATTTTAGTAAAATTGACTTGAATCAATAGGTCAATAGATCACAGATGGTCCGGGGAGGGAGGTTGGATAGTGGTTTTAATTTTGTGATTTACTGCTTTAGGGGTATGTAAAAACGTAAATTTGTAAGTTATACACATAAAAAAAGAATCAGAAATTTTATTTATTTATTTTTTATTTATTTATTTATTGATTTATTTATTTTCTTGATGGTTCTGAAAACCATTATTTTTCGAAAATCTACAGACTCGAAGAACATATATAGGGAGACACCAATATTGTACCATTACACAAATATTTAATACATCGGCACCGCACGCGGAGCCAGCACCGGGTCTTTGTCACTCCTACTCCCTGATTTCAGACTCCTTCTTGCATTCTTTCCTCCTTATCTCATCTTTCATCTTCTTCATTCCTCTTCGACCTCTGTTTTGCACTCTGTGCTCTTTTTTTTCAGTCGAACCCCTAATGGGGGTTCCTAGACACCCTATCACGGGCTTATAACGCAATCATATTCGAAACTCTACGACTCGATAACCCTTATAAGCACACAATATTGTTGTTATACCCCCACGTGAACGACTGTTTATTAGACGTCGGCCCGCAGTGGCTCCAGCCACGCGGTGCCGGAGCAATCCATCAGATTCCATACCAAGTCTTTCTAGAAATTACACTATGAATTCTCTCACCAAAATTTCAACCTTCTATGAACACTTCGATTTTTTAATGAGGGTTCCCCTTCGGGGGACTCACGGGGACGTAACATGTCATGACTAGGGTACCGTCCATCTAACACCACTTCCAAATTTTATCACGATACAACATACTCTAACTTATATAGATAATATGTCGGAGCCAGAGGCGGGTGCGTGGGCGGTACGGTGCGTGCAGTGCCCGTGCAGTGACGGACTCGGAGTCGCTGAAGAGGCGCAGAAGGGTTTAAAAAAACAACTCAGAAGTGATCCCTTCGGGGATCAATTTCTTCGATGTAATAATAATATAATATAATAATGTGTATGTGTATGTGCGCGCGCGCTGACGTAATCTCGTCTTGCGACGAGATTACGTCATCTCGCCTCGAAATCTTGGGGTGCTGATCGCGTCTCTTTTGATCGCTCAGAAGCCGCACATAGGGTGACCCCTCTATATACATCCTACAGACTTGAAATTTAAACACGGTTTTTCGAGCTTATCCCATACATAGCTTATATTCCAAGTTTTAGACGTATATTTTCTTATACTTTTTGAGAAAAAAAGCTGTAGGGTCTGGTTTTTCCTCTTTTTCATCCCTGGTCTTCAAACTGTAACATCACTACTAATACTATATACTAGTACTATTCTTATCTTTTGATATAGCTCTTTTCTTGTGGTCTTTTCTCTTTTAACTGTCTCATAATATACCTATATATATCTTACGTACGTACTATGCCGTGGATACTTATTCTATATAGGCTTTCTATTTATTTATATCTTACCTAACCTATTACTACTATACTATATCTATTTATACCTTATATATATAATTATATATAATATAATTGAGTTCTCTATAGTTAATTCATCTGTATCAGTTGTATTCGTTGTTACAAAGCTGAAGGATCATGGTAACTTTAGAGAAGCAATAGTCAGCCTACAGTAACACATACTTGCTCATATTTTGGCAATTCAGCGGAAAAATTCTAAAGGAGGGGTTTTTTTCTTATTTCGTTACTTATTTTATTAATTTTTTTTTATTTTTTTTTTATTCGTCGGAAAATATAGACAACGAGCCATAATTTTTCTCCTAAGCCCAATTGACCGAATATTTTTATGAATACTAAATATATGTAGCTCGGAGAGTTTCAGAGTTATGTCATCTCATAGGCTCTAGACTGAACATAAAGACGAATAACATGCGGTTAGTAGAGTCAACATATCTTCATTTGACTCTATAGGTATTATATATTTTAGAATTAGTTATTTTCCTTATTCAGTTTGATTTTTTATATGTTTCAAACAATATATTTGAATAATAACATATTCCAAAAGAAAATCGATTTATCGAGTTTTTACGTAAGAGATTAAAATAAATCTATTTTAGAAGAACAACATTTAAATGTGTCGTAGAACGGGTTTTTAGGAGAGGATAAACCACCATAAAAAATTTTTTTTCTTGTAATCTTTTAAAGTAACTTACGCTATATGTGTATAAGCGCTATTTAATTATTTTAATCTCTTTTTTAACTAAAGGCATTCCTATTAGGTGTACAACACGCAAAGATGGCATGATGGGGTCTCTCGGCCTCTCCGGGACTGACGGGGGGGGACTTCGTCCCCCTCTGTCTCCCACGTTCGTGCATCGCGAGCCCTAATTTGTTAAAAAAAAGAAATTTCCTAATATTTTTCCGATAAACGCTAAAAAAAAAAAGGATTAAAAAACCCTCTCCTTTCCTTCAGTAATTTTCCGCATCGCATCTCTTCAAATTATTGTTAATCTTGTTTGATCGTATAGGTGTGCACCGTTTCTAAAGTTACCTGGATGTCAGCTTTTAGACTCTTACCTATACTTAATATACTACTCTACTTTCCTATAATGCCCTATCGGTCTTTAAAGGGATGCATTTATTATTTCCTTGGGTATATATATATATATATATATAGTGAGCTAATCTACTGTGATATTTTGGCACGGTGATATATGCAGCTTCATATCTATATATACCGCTCTTTATGTGAGACTCATCTTCACGTTAACTTTTTATATTATAGCACCTTTTCGTGTTAATAACGACGGTATGGTCGTTTATATCTTTTACCTTATTTATATTCTACTCATATATTATATACTATACGTTACCTATGTGACTTACTTGTGTGTTGTGGTAATATCCCCTTCAAGCCTGAATTATTCGTCCTCATTGGATATATACATTTATATCTATCTTCTCGTTACATGTATTATATATGACCTATTAACTTTTATTGACTAGTTCTTAAATCTTATATATCGAGATATACGATATGGTATTAATTATATACGGATATAGTAAATATATCATGTACTTTACTATAATTTAATTTATATATATATAATATAAGTTTATTATATTATAGTACTCTCTATATTTTTATTTCTGGTTTATTAATTGCTTTGCTATATCAACTTTGGCTTAATATATATCTTATCTAACCCCTTATGTTCATTATATATATATATACACCATGCATGCTTTCTATACTTACATCGAATACTTTATCTCATAACACACTACTCCCGCTATTTACTGTGTAAAAAATCCTTGTGAGAACTGTGTGTAAGTATAAAGAATGTATACATACATGATGAATACATGAAATTCATTGCGCTGAATCACTTGAGATCATAGATTAGACATCGAATTGGTTCGTTGCTTCGCGATTTTTAACACTTGCACCATCCAGGAATACTCTTCTCTAATGGCTGTGCAATATATTTAAACATATACTTTTACTTATACTTATTTTTTCTATACTGATATACCTTTACTTCTATTCTATCCTCTACGTATTATCATTATCGGTATTAATTTATATTTTTTATATTACTATTACTATCTATATCCATGATATCATATACGGTATTACTTGGTTACTTTTATATTGTATAATTACCTTATTCGTTCAAGTTTAATATTAAGTTAACGGTAATTAATAATTAAATCACAATAATATCAATAATTATTAATTTAATATTTAAAAATTTAAATTATTATTTATTATAAAATAAATTATATATTATTTATATAGTATATATTTTCTTTGGGGGTTTTATATATATTATATATATATATATATATAATAATATACTATATATATATATATATATATATACAACTAATATATATATATATATATATAATATATACTATACTATATACGCTTTCATTACTAGTATTATTATATTACTTTTTCTATTTATTGCTGTTGTAGTTTTATAGTGAGTGTTATTTACACTCTAGTATATATATATATATATATATATATACTATTATATATATTATTAGTATTATTATATATATATATATTTTCTTAATATATATATTTTTTTATTTTTGTATAGTATACTATATATATATATATTATACTTTATATTTGTTATTTATATTTATATATATATATATATTATATGAGTATATATATATATATGACTATTATTTTATATATATTTTAGTCTTATATTTTTTGGTAACATAATCGGTTTCACTTTTTTATTACATTAAAAATAAACCAAGGCAAAAAAAAGAGAGAGAGAAGAGAGAGAGAGAGAGAGAGCGAGAGAGAGAGAGAGAGAAGAGAGAGAGAGAGATAGTTAGAGAGGAGAGAGAGAGAGAGAGAGAGAGAGAGAGCTGAGCTTAAGAGAGAGAGAGAGAGTATGAGGAGAGGATTGAGAGATGTTAGAGCAGTGAGGAGAGAGAGAGAGAAGAGAGAGAGAATTTTTATGCCGTTTTTTT
>JABUQX010129984.1:17500-21651 GCA_015478945.1 Trachelipus rathkii
TACTTTGGATATTATAGAAAGTTATGATACAGGTCGGTCCGAAGCTGTATTATTAGGTAGTTTGTTGGTTTTAATATTGGTATTATATGTGTATGAATACATAAGGGTGTTAGAATGTTGGTTGGTTTCTGTGCAACGATAAATATTTCTCCTAAGGCTGTGATAGCATTGGTTCCTCGGTGTTTGAGGTGAATATTGAATATATGGTAGGGTACTACTGAGAGTTTTTAAGGTTTGTAGTAATGTTTAATACTTCTAATGGAGATGGGGGGTTTTCTTGGCTGGTTTTCAACCTTTTATACCATCTAAATATTTGTCTGGTGGTGGGGCATGTGGGTTTGTGACTAATTTTTGAATAGCGTAACGTAAGAATATTGCATTGGTTTTTTTGGTTGGCTGGGAATTTTATTCTTTTGTTTATAGATGGCTTCGTGGATTGGTGGTAGTTAAGTGTGTGAGGTGTGGATATTTTTTTTTGTACGAAATATTTTTGTAGTGGTGGTCTTGCGGTTAAGATTGGGTGTTTGGATATACTGTCGTTAATTCTTTCTCTGAGTTACATTGTTTTTATTGTTTATTCAATTGTTGAGATCTATATGATTTAAATGGTTTAATTAGCCATGGTTTGATTGTCTACCTTGTCCGAGGAAATTTCTTTTTTTCTGGTGATTTCTGGTGATTTCTGGTGAATAGTTGGGGTGAAATGTTTGCAGGGGTCATGTGGGAAGAATTTTTTAGATACCTTTACAATTATTTACTGAAATGTTGTATTGCTTTGTCGAGAAAGGTAAACACAATTATTTGAAAGGAGTTTAAATCTAGTTCAAGAATATATATATATATATATATATAATATATATATATATATATTCATATATATAATATATATGTATATAATATATATATATATATTATATATATATATATATATCTATCTATATATATATATATATATATATACTATCTTACTATATATATATATAATAATTTAATATATAATATATATATATATAATATATTATAATAATATATATAATATATATATATATACTTGCATCTGTATATATATATATATAATAATAACAATTTAATATATATAATACTAATCTGTCTATATATAGAAATATATATATATATCCTTTATATATATATATATATATATATATATATATATATATATATATATATATATATATATATATATATATATATATATATATATATATTATATACAAATATATAAAAAAAACATATATATATATATAATATATATGTATATATATATATATATATATATATATATATATATATCTTCAATATGAAATATATATATATATATCCTTTTCAGTAATAGCGAAGGATCAGATTTTGACGAAACTTTTATTTAATGCTTAAAATGATCTGAAAAAAAGAAAAAAATTAAAAGAAACTCGTGAAATGACGCTGAAAAAAATTATGAAGTCGCAATTTGACAAATGCATGGCACACGAATATTTGTCTAAGGGGGTTGCGCTCCCCGTACCCCCAACCGGTGAGTGCTAGAAAAATGGCAAAAATGAAGGATCTGGCAACTATAAAACTTGGAAGGGGGGGGAGGAATAGTAGTAAGTAATTTCATATTAATAAAATTTAAATTAGGGGACGCCATAACTTTTATTCAAATTCATTTCACGAGGTTTGTGTTACGTTTTTCTTTCATTACAGCTCATTTCAATGAAAATCGACTGATGTCGCTATTTTTGATAATATCCCCCATAGACAAGTTATAAATGTGAAATTTGGGGACCTCATAACTTTTTTCAGGAATATTTGTCGCGGTTATTTTTATACTTTTTCTTCATTACAGATCATTTCGAGCATTCATGTAAATATCATAAAATTATTATTATTATTTTATTATTATTATTATATATATATATATATATATATATATATATATATATATATATATATATATATATATATATATATATATATATACATATATATATATATATATATATATATATATATATATATATATATATATATATATATATATATATATATATATATTATCTATCTAGACACATGTATAATATATATATATATGCTATATATATATATATATATATATAAATAATATATATTGTCATTCTCGCCACACACACGATCTCAATCCCGGATCGTAAAAGTATTCAGTCGAGATCGGATATGTAATATATATATATATAATAATAATATGTATATATATATATATATAATATAATATATAACATATTATAATATATTTATGTATATTTAACAATATACCCCATAATACATAAATATAAATAAATTGAAATATAATAAAAATATATATAAATAAATATATAAAATATATATATATATATATATATATATATATATAATATATATATTTATATATATATATATATATATATATATATATATATATATATATATAAAGACATAAAGACATAAAGAATATAGAGACAGTAAAAAGCCACATGGGCCTATCGAGACTGTCCCAGTCAACCCACTACCCAAACATGCTCATGCAAATCCACAAAGCACCCTGGGGCTTGTCAATTTGTTGTAACTACAAATCCACTAATTTGGCTTAGTCAAAACTAATGATATATATATGATACACCATCCACATGCATTAATAACTAAGTTATGGTCACACATGCCATCTAACTATAACTATATCACAACTAAAACCCGCCAATTTGGCTTCGTCAATATATTATATGATTCCCAACCCATCCATAAACGAATCTAACCCTTTCTTAAATGTTGCAATCGAATCACACTCAACAACCTCCTCTGGCAGACTATTCCAAAATTTAACAACCCTATTACTGAATGCATGCTTTCTTATATCAAGATGGCATGCTTTCTTAATTTTCTTATTATGCCCCTGGTCACCTGTCCATGTTCTACTATGAAAAATTTATTGATCTCTGTATTATCAATAGATGTAAATATTTTGTAGACTTGTATCATGTCCCCTCTGAGAAATCGCCTTTCTACAGAAAACATTCCTAACTCCTTCAGCCTCTCATAGCTCTTACCCTCAAACCCAGAAATCATCCTTGTTGCTCTACGTTGCACTCTCTCTAGCATATCTAAGTCTTTCTTTAAATAAGGGGCCCAAACTTGTGCACAATACTCTATTACTGGCCTAACATAGCTATTATACAGTTTACTTATTACTTCCTTGCTCTTGTAAACAACATTGCGATTTATTATGCCCAGCATCTTATTAGCTTTATTCCTAGCTTCCAAACACTGATTAGCTACTTTCAAATTACTGCTTATAATCACACCTAAATCTTTTTCTTGGTCCACAGACTCAAGCCAATCCCCATTCATATCGTAGTTAAAACTTTTATTTGAGTAACCTAGGTGAAGAACCTCACACTTTTTACTATTAAAATTCATTTGCCACTTATCTGCCCACCCAAGAAGTTTATCAAGATCATTTTGAATCTTTATGCATCCTTCACTATTCCTAACTGAGGTGGCCACTTTAGTATCATCTGCAAACTTAGAAACCTTGCATTTAAGTCCCTGGTCTAAATCATTTATATATATGAGGAACAATAGTGGCCCCAGCACTGAACCCTTTGGGACACCACTCTTCACTATTTCCCATGATGATTTATTCCCATTTAGTTGTACACACTGTTTTCTATTTCGCAACCACTCTTTAATCCAACCATGTACCACTCCACCTATACCATATTGCAATAACTTTTTCATCAGCCTTATGTGGGGAACCTTATCAAAAGCTTTACTATATATATATATCTATATATATATATTGTACAAACATTTTGATGGTCCTAACTGCTAACAAATTCTTGAACATACATGATTTATATTTTAAGTTTATAGATATACATTTAAGAGATCGAAGGAACACTTGAAAAAAATAGTTAACTTTGTTCCTTATCATAAACTTTATTCAAGATACGAAGATGTTCATTTATCTTGTTATGACTACAAGTTCAATTTCTGTATCTTCTTGTATAGTGATGTGAACGAACAGGATTGAACAGGATATATATATATATATATATATATATATATATATGATATATATATATATATATATATATATATATATATATATATATATATATATATATATATATATATAT
>JABUQX010129986.1:0-5000 GCA_015478945.1 Trachelipus rathkii
GTTTTATTACCCTATGATAACGAGCTTTGAGTTTTGGAGAAAGTTCTTCGTATTTGTACGCGGTTGTAAAATTCGAACGAGACTCCACGTTGAGTGTGGGAACTTCGCTCTTATTGGCCAGTTCGCCGCGAGGAGGACCAATCACAGTGTTCGTAGGAGAGGAGGTGATTTTTGATAGTTCACCTGCGTCAGTAGTCTCACTTTCTTCGTTATTTGGTTCATCATTACTGATATCATTTATTAATAAGTATTCTTCTAAGGGATTTTTCTTTTTTGTTAATAATTTGAAAGAAACTTTGTAACTAGTTAATAAATTTAGGCTTCTGATTTCACGAATATTAAAGTTTTTGTCGTCATTTGATCTTTTATATTTGTTTATGAGTTCACGGCAGTTGGTTTCGATATCAATATTTTTATTTGTGAGGAGATAGCCGTACTTCTTGAAGACTTTTGTTAAGCATACTAAAAGGCGATTTGCTTCGTCATACTTTCGTTCAGTAGGCGAGAGAATGGAACTAAAAAAAGCAATCGGAAGATCGGCTGTGTTAGTGATGGATAAAATAACAGCAGCTGCAGATACATTTGTGGTATGTATGATAATTTTGTAATTAGAAGAGGTGCCCGGATAAGCAAGTACAGAAGCATTTTCAACAGCATTTTTAATATTTTTGAAGGCTTTCTCTGCGGTGAGATTCCAACAGACGCGGCGGTTTGAGTAAGGTTTTCCCTTCAAAAATAGATTTAGGGGCGCTGTTAATTTCAGAAAATAACGGGACGCTGCTGCGGTAGAAGCTCACTCGGCCGAGGAAAGATCTTAATTCTTTGATGGTTCGGGGCTTTGGGGTGTTTAAAATATCCCCAATTTTCTCCTGATTAGGTCTGATGCCGCTTTCATTTACAGTATAACCCAAGTAATTAATCTCGCTCTGGGCTACTTGGCATTTTGTGGGATTTAAACTTATGTGCAGATAACTTAACCTCTTCAACACCTTCTCCAGGAGGATTTTGTGCTCTTCTTCGGTCTTTGTGTGAATCAAAACGTCATCCATATAGGCCTGAGTATTCGGTAGGCCTTGTAGGACTGTATCAATGTAAGATTGAAAGATAAAGGGAGATGACACATAACCCATGGGAAGATTTCTGTAGGTAAACGATCCGATATTTGAAGTAATGGTAAAGTACTTTTGTGAGTCTGGGGCTAATGGCACCGAGTAAAAGGCCTGCGTCACGTCAAGTTTGGTGAAAAGACGGCTCCCCTGCAGGTTTGATATTGCATCTTGCAGGTGCGGAAGTCCATAGACTCCTATCTCGGCTCTTTTGTTCAATTCTCTAAAATCGGAGATTATTCTGACTCGATTTTCGCTTTTCTGGAGGACACTCATGGGAAAAGACCAGGGAGAATGGCTGCGGCGGAGAACTCCTGTGGCTACGAGGTTGTCCAGTTCTGCTTTTGTTTGAGCATAAAGTTTATGGGGGACCCTTCTTGCCCTAAGGGAGATCGGGGGTCCCTTTATGTCTATTTTATAAGGATAATTGTTGGCTAGTTCTATTAATACTCTCTCTGGAATATAGGCGGCTTCTTCGTCCGTAGTTATTTGACCGTCCTCAGCTATTAATGCGGTGCTCATTCTCTTATTTTTATTTTTATATTTTTCAAAAATTTCATTCCACCTTTTTTCTTGTTTCAATTTGATGTGGTGGTTTTCGGGGAGATAAGGGTTTACAAATAACTCAGAATATTTCGACAATAACTCATTAAAATTTAAAGAACTAGAAGGCACATGCACAGGAGGAGGAGAGAGAGAGATTTGAAGAAGAAGAAAGAGGAACTTCATTAATATTAAAATTCACATTTCTACTCAATTTTATGGTCTTATTTGTAATTTGATCTAACAATAAATCTTCTTTAAAATTTATGCCCATCTCGAAATTTTTTAAAAAGTCTAATCCTAAAATATTTGTGCTTACATTAGCGATATAAAAAGTAACAATATAGCTACGCCCCAATCCCAGATCGACTTCAATATCTTTAATACCATAGATTGCAATTTTTGAATTGTTAGCAGCAAACATATAGCCTACCGGCGCTTTTTGATGGTCATTGGCAGCGCATGATAAGAGGCTGAACACAGAACCGCAATCTACCAAATAATCGATCTTATTTAATGTGTCATAGACTATATACAAGGTCAAATTGTCAATCTTGCAAACCCTCCTGTCTCCCTCAACAGCGGCTGTAACTATCTTACTGCTCAAGCAGCGCTCGTCATCAGCATTCACATCAGTTGGGTCTGACAGGATATTTGCTACATTGCTTCCATCTTCCCTTGTATTATCTATAACCCCCCCCCCATTTAATAAATTTGAGTTAAAAAAGACGTATCCCACATGCAAGGGACTAACAGTGGCTATAAAAAGGTTATTAGGTACATTACCAACATTGCTTGAGACAGTTGTATCGAGACCTGTATTGAGGTCAGCATTATTTAATGTAATATCATTATTTGTTGATATATTTTTATTTTGTGGACTACTACTACTTTCTATATTTAAATTTTCAGAGTTCTTTAAACTAGAAGGAGCATGCTTTCCTTGTACATTTGTGTGAATTGAAGAGTATTCAGTGATAAAGTTTTCATTAATTTGTTCATTTTTTTCATTTTTATTGTTATTTTTAATGATATTTATATTTTCCATTTGAGTAGTGCTGGTAGTTGCATTTATATTTTGATCAGTTTCTGGATCAGTATAGTTCACATTGTTTTTGATAATAATATTATTTTCATTGTCATTGTTATTATTATTATTAATATTATTATTATTATTATTATTATTATTATTATTATTATTATTATTATTATTATTATTATTATTATTATTATTATTATTATTATTATTATTATTATTATTAATTATTATTATTCATTATTATTTATTAGTAGTAGTAGTAGTAGCAGTAGTAGTAGTAGTAGTAATAGTATTTTTAAAACTATTCTTTTTAAGGTTATTAGAGTCATTATGATTGATATAATTATTATTTAATTCTTCAGCACTTTTATTTAGTAAGTTTATTTCATTAATCACATCACAGTTTGTAATAGGGTCACTTATCACTTGGATGGTATTATTAAATCTCACTTTTCTATTGTGAGTATGGTTTTCACGGCTGCTATTTGATGGTATAGTTCGCAGCCTTGTTAGCAGTTTTCCGACGATGATGGGGTATTTTTCTGGTTATTACCATATATTAATGGATACATAGGACACTCATTGCTTTCACATTTGTAGGCTTTGAAGAGATAACGAGCATGATAAAAACATAATTGATTGACAGCGTTATTAAATGCTTTACTGTATCCATTTGTATCTGATTCTGAGTAGCGCGACCTACTTTTCTCGCGTGTCCTATTTCCTCTCTCAGCTGAGTCCGCTTGGTTTTTAATGAACAGCTGAAAGTTGTGTGCGAGCTCGGTCACAATCTTCGTGAGGTGGGCCAGCTGGGTGGCGATTTGACCTTCACTTTTGCTCTCAGTTTCATGTTGGCGCTCTTGGTTGCGCGCGTTGGGAAGAAGGTAGGCGGAGTTTGTTTCTCTTGTGTCTGTTCGGTTACGTACAGAATTTACAGAGTTCCAAGTCTGTTCTTCGTTTGGTTGATGATAATTTCTTCCTTTTCGAACAAAATTCTTATAAAGATCGTCTGAAACTTTAACCATTCTTACAAGGTCATTTTCTTCAGCTAAGGAATACACTGACATCTGAATGTTTTGGGGCATCTGCTCTAAAAAGAGGTCTATCGCAAATTTGGGGTTGTGTTCTACCAACACATCGAAGCTTTTATTCCCCAATACTCCTTTTACACGATGGAGATATTCACTGGGCAATTCATCGGGTCTCATGCCTTGTTTGAAGACATCCCGGATCCTGTTTCTTAAGGCGGGGAGGTAAACTTCTTCTATGTTTTGTAATAGCAGACGATAAGCGTTGTTTTGAAGAGGGAATGTGATTTTGGAGACTAAATTTGTGGGCAAAATTGGGAGCCAACAAACGAACACGTTCGTGGGTGTCTTCTATGTGATTTAATTTGAAGATCGCTGTGGTAGCACTTAACCAATTTATAACATCGTACGGGTCAAAGGTTGGTAATTGACTTGATGTTAATTGACTGTATGTTCTTAACGGTGAGTCGGCATCATAACGCCGCGTCCTTTCCTTTTGGCGCGAAGATGGTGGCGTCGCTTCCATCTCAGTTTCTGAGCGAGAACCCAGATGGCGCTCCCTCATCAAGAGAGGGGGAAAAGCGTTGGGGAGAGGGAGTTTGGTCCTTCCCTCTTTTTGTGGACTTCTTTGTTTGAGTCCTAAGAGTCAGCTTCTTCGTTGACACCATTTCTATGGCTTGTTGTTCCTCTTTTTGTGGACTTCTTTGTTTGAGTCCTAAGAGTCAGCTTCTTCGTCGATACCATTTTTCTATGGTCTTGTTGTTACCGACTGAGTTTTGAGTCAACTGTTAGGTGTTGATTTTAGGCCTAAATCGAGAGCTTGAATTTGAATTTTCGCTTTCGAAGTAATAACGACTTTATTTTTTCTTATTTTAAAAGGGATAATAAAGAAACTTCTTCACGTTATTAATTTTGGACTCTAATTATTTTAATTTACTTTATCTAACTCAATCAATAATTTCAGCACTGAACTGACGCAAGAAGTACCGGATTCTTTTTTTTTTTTTTATTTTTTTTTTCAATTCTTAACTTTTAACTCCAATTAGGGGGTTTAGCCCCCTGTCGCTCCTGGTTCACCAAAATGACGTCTCAGGCCGAAATCACTTCGAACAGTCATAGAAAGGCGGGGGGTTAATTAGAAGCACTTTCCTCGTAGTGGGTTTTATTTGGGTGATAGTTGATAAATCTAATACAAGATGATTTTCATTAAACATGGATAAGTAATAGATGGGCATATATCAATCGTTAGCACTACTATGAATTTCACAGACTAACTAATAAGAT
>JABUQX010129986.1:12500-17500 GCA_015478945.1 Trachelipus rathkii
ATACACTGCTCTTACAGCTCCCCCATACTGAGCTATCCTACTTGTTATCTCCTGTACATTTCCTCCTTCTCTTCCAAATACTCCACCCAAGTATTTACATTTCTCCACCATCTTTATCTCAGTCCCTTCCACATCACTCTCAGCTCTCCATTTCCTTCTTCTCTACTAATCCCCATGATTTCCGTCTTTTCCCATGTTCATAGTCAGACCGGCATCTCTAAACCTATTGGCAAAACCTGTCACCATGATCTCCATCTTTTGTATGTTTATAGTCAAACCGGCCTCTCTAAGCCTATTCGCAAAACATATCACTACCTCTCTCAACCTGTCTCCCTCTTCGCTCCAGCACGCCAAGTCATCCGCATATGCCAAAATATCACCGTCCAAATCTCTCACCTTCTTTATCACTACATCCAGATATGCTACAAACAAAATTGGTGACAACACGCTTCCCTGTTTGACTCCCGTTCTCACCTCAAACCATTCCTTATTCTCATATTCTGTTCTTATATTACATTTACTATTCTTATACAAACTCTCCAGGAATCTTCTTAACTTTTTATCCACTGCATATTCTGTTCCTAGCACTCTCCACAGTCTCTCCCTAGGCACTGAATCAAAAGCTTTCCTCAGATCTATGAAAGCTATATATGCTCGTTTATTATATTTCCATACCTTTTCTAACGTAATTCTCAAGGTTAGCAAGAGATCCGGGGTGTTTCTGTTCTTTCCACCCAGTAATCAGGGCTCTACTACTATTCTCAACCTTCTCTATAGAATTCTCTCATTTGTTTCTGCCAAGTGGTCCAATAAGGATATTCTCCTGTAGTTTTTGCAGTCTCCTATATGTTGTCCTTTTTCCCTTATATATTAGAAGTATGATTGATTTTCTCCAGCCCTCAGGTACTGCTCTCGTTCCAACACATATTGAACAATTTCAGAATTACTTCTTTCATTTTCTCTCCTCCCTCTTTTATTAGTTCTATGGGTATCCCATCTTCCCCCGGTGCCTTACCTTTCTTCATCGCTCTCAGATCCACCTCCAGCTCCTCCCTAGTGATCTCCTCCCCCTCCTCATCCTCCCCTCCTTCAACTATCTCTTCTCCCCACTTCTCCCCCTGTTCAATATATATATATATATATATATATATATATATATATAATATATTTATATATGTATGTATATATATTAATATATATATATATATATATATATATATATATATATATATATATATATATATATATATATATATATATATATATATATATATATATATATTATATATATAGGAACTTCTCCTTTAAAGGGTAGTTAACCGATATATATCGAACGAACAATGTAATCGATTTTTTTTCGATTATTTCAAGGCAAAAGTGCGAAAAGGTTGCCAATAACAGCTTTTCTTTTTTTTTTTAAACTAAAGGAATACCCAAGATTAAATAGCAAAGATAGAAAGAGTCAGGGTCTCTCGGCCTCAGCGGGGGACGACGGGGGGGACTTCGTCCCCCCTCTGTCCCACCGTCGGCTCGAGCCCCTTAAAAAAAAAAAAAAAAAATTAAAAAAAATTAACATATAAAAATTAACATGATATAATAAAGCAACATGTGGCAACTTTTTCTCTTCTTCTATTGGAGTTTAAGTTAACACGTCACAGTGCATGGTTAGACGATTAGTGTTCAGCGATATTTCGATATCTGTATTTTTATGTAACTTCCTTTTAAAGGGTAAGTGCCTATATATATATATATATATATATATATATATATATATTTTATATATAATGTGTATATATATATATATATATATATATATATATATATATATATATATATATATATATATATATATATATATATATATATATATATATATATATATATATATATATATATATATATATATATATATATATATATATATATATATATATATATATATATATATATATTATATATATATATATATATATATATGCACTATTATTTGTTGAATCTCTGTGTATGCATAATGTAAAAGTGTGCACTTATGTAAGAGAGCAGACATTCATACCCTCAAGAACACACATACAAAGCTCTGTAGGAGTGCCTCCTGGTGGTCAGGACTTGAACTGTGATAGCATTTTGAGTTTAACCAATGAGAGCGGGTGAATTTAAATACTACGAGATGCAGGGTGCTTGCTGTAAGGAGTATAGGCATTGAGCAGGGGATTCTTTTGATAACCTTCTAGGTATGTGCAAGAGGTAGTGCCAATTATAATAATTTCGTAATTGTTTATTCCATATATTAATAATTCTCCGTGATATATTAAATTGATAAATTACCTTTAATTGCTCGATTGACATGCAATATAATAAAACATTCCATCCAAGTTACTTGTAAAATAAACGATCGTGATCAATTATACCTTTCATTACTCCAATAATTCTTAATCTTGCATAGAGTACCTCTGCATATATATATATATATATATATATATATATATATATATATATATATATATATATATATATATATATATATATATATATATATATATATATATATATATATAAAACGTAGATATATTTTTTACTTTATTATCCAAAATTGAAATGAAATAATTTAATATACAATTTTGTAATGAAGTATGAATTTTTCCCTCGATCTTATTGAAAATTTGAATCCTCCATTCAATTTCAAATGCTAATGATGCTGACCAGCAAATCAGAACGCCAATGAAAAACGTCATCATTAGAGAAAGTAGGGGTGCTGGCAAAAGGGGTGGTGGATCTAGGGGCTTTAACCCTCTTTCTCTTGATGGACTCCCCCCTTCCCACTCAGGCAAAAGGAAGGGTGATCTAGGGGCTTCAACCCCCTTTTCTCTTGACGACCCCCCAACCCCCCAATCTCATTTAATCATTCATCATATACCCGATTGGTTGAGATTGAGTCCTAAATTTTTGTAATTACACTCATTATATTTTATTGCTCGTTCCTGAGCGAGTGACGTAATGATTTGCGGACTGACTCCATTCAAAATTTTATGCTTTAACTTTTCTCTATTATTCCATATACTGAGTTAAATATTTTTACAATGTATTAAATATTTGTTTACTGTATATATATTTATTACTTCATATAAAAGTTCGAGTAAATATAAAGCATTTGGAAACTCAGAAATTAAGATTAGAAAAAGTAATAAAAAATGTTTATAAGAGAGAGAGAGAGAGAGAGAGAGAGAGAGAGAGAGAGAGAGAGAGAGAGGAGAGAGAGAGAGAGAGAGAGAGAGAGAGAGAGAGAGAGAGAGAGAGAGAGAGAGAGAGAGAGAGAGAGAGAGAGAGAGAGAGAGAGAGAGAGAAAAAAAGAGAAGAGAGAGAGAGAGAGAGAGAGAGAGAGAGAGAGAGAGAGAGAGAGAGAGAGAGAGAGAGGAAATTAACTTTATTACTTTAATTACATTCTTTCATATTCAGAGAATGATAACTTTAATTTCAGGTTCAATAAGCATTATTAAAAGCATGACACAAAAATTCCCTTTTGTCCCTCACGTGATTGCTAGTTGCATGTCTGTCACAAGCACACTTTACACAAACACACACGTACATGCACACACACACATACATATATATATATATATATATATATATCTATATATATATATATATATATATATATATATATATATATATATATATATATATATATATATATATATATATATATATATATATATATATATATATATATAGTGTGTCCCGGGAGGAATATGCCAAACTTCAAGGATTTATACTACGTAAGTCATTTGAAGAAAAAAAGTTAGGATTATGTCGATTATCCGCCTCCACCTCCATATACATATCGATTGTATGAATTCGAACACATTTCATAAAATTGAAGTGAAAATGCTTAAAATCAAATTGAAAATTTAATATTAATCAGCTTCACAAAAAAATCTAAAAAAAAAAAAAAAAAAAGTTCAAATCTATGTAAACTAACTAAACTCATAACCTTTACTTAACTTATATATAGTTTAAATCTATGTAAACTAACTAAACTCTAACATAACCTTTACTTTAACGTATATATAATGTAATTTATTTTTATTATATTATTTATTTCACTCTGCTTTGTTAAAAAAAAGAAAAAAAAACACGTATGTGGCGCAAGAATCTTAACACTATTCGATTACGTAGATTTAAAAAAAATTAGCTTGAGCTTAACTGGAGGCAGATAATCAACATGAACCAAAAGTTATATCAACACAAGTCGGAATCGGAAAGGTTAGCGAGTTATGGCTTAATGACGAACACAGACAGGTATGCAAATGTATTGCACTTTCGTTATAAATTTGTAAGGGTAAACCTTGTGAAACGACCCTATGCAGTGTTAATGGTAGTTACCATGTTATAAGTGAACACAGGTGTAAAGAAGACTACAGGCAGTTTGCAAGTGTTTGCGGTAATTGCTACTGTCATCTGTAGGTGAACATCAGTGATAAGTTTCACATGCCTTTCACGTTTACGAATGTAGAATATGCAGATTTACATTACACTTACGACCTTTGTAATGGTAACGCCAGAGCTTCCGTGCTGGGATATCGTCAACATTTCTCACAGCGGTATCACTACAAATCTACAGATGTTAATGTTACCACACGGGATGAAAGTGGATCGTTTCTTCATTCGGAAAAGGGTGCCACCATTCCAGAATAGCAAGATGATATATTCAGACCAATTTTCAACTAGGTCACTTCATAGCACCCGCAAAGATTTCTGCGTCTTCAAATCCTTCTCAATACTGTGTGGAGAACATTGCATGCTGACGGTTTACATCCATACCATGTACAAAGAATTCAACAATTCAACATCTTCAACAGGATGACTACGGCCAAAGCAACAATTTTTAGATGGATAATTGCTTATCCGAATATCCCAGAGGCATTTTGTTTGCCGATGAGTTGACCTTTGTGGTAATGTAATCAGTAGAATAAATCATCTTATAGGCTCAAAAATAATACCCA
>JABUQX010129987.1:5000-7500 GCA_015478945.1 Trachelipus rathkii
CCTATATAAATATATATATATATATATATATATATATCATATATATATATATATATATATATATATATATATATATATATATAATATATATTACTTTATACTATATATATATATATATATATATATATATGCTTTTTTCTGGCACTTTGATCGGGCCGATTGGGGGGGGCCTTGCGTCGCTTCTACGCTAGCTATAATTGGAATGACTGCTTTGACTCTGGTGACGCTTCGGCTTCTGCCGATAAGATGGGAGCTGTAATCGTTGATGGTATGAGCAGGTTCATTCCTTCTTCGACTAAATCTTTCTCTCCTCATAATCCATGGTTCGACCGTGCTTGCTCTCTGGTCATTCAGGCTAGAGACAGTGCGTATCGGGGGTGGAAAAATTCTCGTTCTTCTATCACTCTTGCTAATTTTCATTCAGCTAGAAATCGTTGCAGGGATACTCTTCGTCGAGCAAAGCGGGCTTTCATCAAACGAAAGTGCGCTAACCTCCTTGATTCTCCTACTGATAAATCTTTCTGGCCTCTTGCCAAAAACATCTCTAACAACTTCTGTAAATCTGTCTTTCCTCTTCTTATTCGATCTGTTGGTTCTGTTGCTAATTCTCCAACTAAAAAGGAAAATCTCTTCGGCCTCCTATTTTCCTTTAACTCAACCCTAGACGATTCTGGTACTCCTCCTCCTCCTCCTTCTTCTCTCAGGCGTCCTATGCCATTGCCTGTGATTACACACATTTGATTGGGTGCATGTGCTCACAAATCTGTGGCGAACGTTAGGAAAGGCGGTGGCGGATAGCATTACTCCCCAAGTTTTGATGGAGTGTGCTTTCGTGCTGACCCCTCTCGTTCAACTATATTCTCTATGTCTCAATACTAATACTTTCCCTCAGTGTTGGAAGCACGCACATGTCCAACCTGTTCCGAAAAAAGGAAGCCGCTCTGATCCTTCTAACTATCGCCCTATAGCTCTTACTTGTATTCTATCTAAGATCTTTGAAACCCTTCTCAACTCTCATTTCTTAGATCATCTGGAGTCTCATTCACTTCTTTCAGATCGCCAGTACGGCTTTCGGAGCTCGAGGTCTACTAGCGATTTACTTTTCTATCAAACTGATATATGGTTTCCCCCCTCAGGAACTACGGAGAAACTTGCGTGGTGGCGCTTGACATATCCAAGGCATTTGACCGGGTATGACGTCACTGCTCTCCAAGCTCCCCTCCTTTGGGTTTCCTCCTTCTCTTTGCTTACTTATGTCTAGTTTTCTTTCAAATCACTCAATATCGGCTGTTGTTGATGGGGCGACTTCTTTTTTTTTTTTCTGTCAAAAGTGGTGTTCCTCAGGGTTCTGTCTTATCTCCTACTTTATTCCTACTTTTCATTAATGATCTTCTCACCTGCACATCTAACTCTATCCACTCATATGCCGATGACTCGACCCTTCATTCTTCAACTCATTTCAATTCTGCTCCCTCTTTTACTTCTAGAATTGCCTCTCGTCTTAATCTTTCCGATTTCTATTCTCGCTGATCTGGATAGAATTTCCGGGTGGGGTCGTCTCAACCTTGTGAAATTCAATTCTTTAAAAACCCAACTTCTACAAATCTCCCTCTCTAAGACACCTTCTAACTTTCCTATCTCTTTCGACGGTTCTCTCGTCTCTCCTGTTGACAATATAAACATCCTTGGCCTTAACATAAACAAAAAAATGTCTTGGAAACCTCACATCACAACGGTTGCTAGGGCGGCCTCAAAGAAACTGGGAGTTCTGTTTAGGCTGCGAGACTTTTTTCCTCTTCTCAGTTGCTCCAGCTATACAAAGGCCTCATCCGCCCTTGTATGGAGTACTACTCTCATATCTGGGGGGGCTCTGGTTTCACCCGGCTTTTGGATAGGGTCGAGGCAAAGGTCAAAAGGCTTATAAACTGTTCTGCACTTTCCAGTTCACTTGACCCTCTATCTTTGGCGCGATGTTGGTGCTTTATCTCTTTTCTCGAGGGAGCTTATCACTCGCGTACCACCACCTTTACGAGGCCCTCGTAGCACAAGGGGTGCTGTGTCGGCGTATGAGTTTTGTGTTGATATTGGTAACTCCAGGCTTGTTCGCTGCGGTGCTTCCTTCTTTCCTGCCACATCTGTTCAGAGGAATTCTCTTCCATCTTCTGTGTTTCCTGCTGAATTTAATCTCTCTCACTTTAAAGCCTGCGTCTGTGCTCATCTGCGTAGTTTGCGTTAGTTGATGAATATCTGAGGTGTGCAACACCCCCTCCTTGAATAGGGCTCTGCCCGTGAGTGGTGGTGACAACTGTAAATATATATATATATATATATATAAATTAATAATATATAATTTTTTATATATATATATATATATATAATATATATATATATATATATATATATATATATATATATATATATATATATATATATATATATATATATATATATATATATAATTTTTAATTCAAACTTCAAAGAGTAAACATCCGCATCCGCA
>JABUQX010129987.1:12500-15000 GCA_015478945.1 Trachelipus rathkii
ATTGAAGTTTGGTTTCGATCTCCGCGAATTCAAGAAATGTGCAGAACTTTGATCACTGGCATGCCAAGACGTGTTAAAGCACTTATTCATGCAAAAGGTGGCCAAACTGCTTATTAAACAATATATCATATACAATTATATATATATATAATTATTACAGCTTCCAGCATCTCCTTTACCTTTATGTATCGGTATTACTATTGTTTTGCTCCACCTTTTCGATACCTTTCCCTCTCTCCAACACTTGTTTCATCAACACTGATGATTCTCCCTTTCAGCTCTCTCCTCCTTCCCATCAACTCCCAGCCACTTCATCCTCTCCTGGAGCTTTAACCTTCTTCATCTTTTTCTTACTTTCTCTTTCTCTAACCGTTATCTCTCCCCCTACCCTTAACCTAGCAACCACCCTCGTCGATCTCAGCTTCTTCTTTCTTGGTTCTCTGTATTCTACATTTAGCAGATCTTTATCGTATTCGGTCCATCTATCATTTCTTTCTTCCGGTCTCACAAGAATCTCTCGTTTCTATCTGTTTTAATATTTCTAGTTACGGTTTTGGTTTCTATACGGCTTCGCCATCTTAAATAGCTTTTTCTTCCCTTCGCCCAAATCTCTCGTTATTTCTATGCCATTCTCTCTGTCTCATCTTTTTTGCTCTCCTTTTTATTCTCTCTGCCTCATTCCTTGCCTGTGCATATTCCTCCCTTGGCCGCTGTTTTTCTTTTCAGCCACTTCCTCCTTTGTCTCTGTTTCTTTCTTAATTGCTTTTTTCACTTTTTCGTTCCACCATGGTGTATTCTCTTAAAGTAGTACCTCCTACCCATTCTTTACAGAGTTTTCTCTGCATTCCTGATGGACATCTGCAAGTCTTGTTTTCCTTCTCATTCCTTAAATTTTCCTGAAACATTTCCCTTTTATACATTTGTTCGTTTCTGCTTCTGGCCACTTCTCCACTCTGATCACTGCCCTCTTTTCTGCTCATTTACTCTTCCCTCCCTTCTTATCTTCATATCCGCCACCAACAGTCTATGATCCGCATCCTAAGGACTACTCCCGGATCACCTTTACTATTCTTTAATCCTTTATCGGAGACTATCATGTAGTCTATCACCGATTGTTTGATCGAAATGTCTGTTACTCTGATCCATCTAACTCTCGTAAAATAATGCGACTCTCTATGCCTTGAAAAAAATCGTGTTATTATTTTTAGACGTTTCCTCACACAAAAATCGATCAACGCCTTCCCTCCTGTTTCTTAGTTTCGCGCTACAAAGGGTCCCAATACTTCTCTCCCGATTCTCTCTTCCTCTTTCCTCACTTAGCGTTATGATACTCTCTCATCAACAAGCACCTCTCCCCTCCTCCTCCATCCCCACCTCTTCTTCCATCAATTCCATAAATCTAGTTTTTCCTCCTCTGAGTGCCCTTGTTGTGGTGCATATACCTGAAATATTCTATATTTTATCCGACCTATCTTCAACACGTCACATCATCAACCTCTCATTTATAATTTTTAAACTCTCTTTACATGGTGACAGTCTTGATCCCACTATAATTCCCGAACACAATGCTTTTTTCTAATCCTTCTCTCAACTCCACTATACATCAAACAAATATCTTCCCATCTCTTTAACCCTCTTCACATCCCCGTCACTCTCACTTCCGCCATCCCGACATATCTTATCTTCTCTATTTCATGATATATATTATCTCCTCTTTTTCTCCATAAAGTACATCACATCATCGTACGCCATCTATAATGTACCGTATGCTCGGGCTTGGTCGACGACAAGCTAGTGAGGGTCTTCCGTCAACGGGCTGGGCCCGTGGCGGACTATCAGACACACGATGCAGAAGACGACGGAGTCGGACCTCATGCTTGAAAGTGTTTTCCTGATTATAGTTCCCGTAAATCTCGGCGAGTTGTCTTCTAAGGTTCGGTCGGCATCCGAGGCTGGTCCTTGAGAATTGCAAGCAGGTTCTTTCAGGCAGCGGCTTGCTAGGCCTATACTTCCTTAGCCATTAGCTTCATTTAGCAAAGGACACCTCCTGGGGTCTACGTTGCCCGCGGGTTGTCGACGGAGCGCGGAGTTGATCTTTGCACCAAATTATATAATAATATATATATAGTATTATATATATATATAAATATATTTATTTATATATATTATAATAATAAATATATATATATATATATATATATATATATATATATATATATATATATATATATATAAATATATATGATATATTATGTGTGAAAAGATGGTTGCAGATATAATCAAATTTAACGTAGCTCTATTCTGCATTCTTTCACATACCCCCAGATGTTCCTACATGAAACACTTATTACAACTTATTTCAAATATACAACCTAAACCATTAATGTGAAAACATCTTCAAACGTGATTCAAGAAAAATTAAAAGTAACTTAAAAATACAGTTAATTATGCCCTGTAGTTCTGGCAATATCTCTTTGGTAAATATTTTAAAATATGTTTA
>JABUQX010129988.1:0-5000 GCA_015478945.1 Trachelipus rathkii
TATAACAGCATGAATAACCAATGAGACATAACACAACCCTGATTCACTCCGCTATTAATCCTAAACCAATCCCATTGACACCATATTCTTACACAACGGCTTCACTTTCGCATACAACTTTTTGATTCCTTCAGAAAGCCTACACCAACACAATTATCATAATACCGCCATAAAGCTTCCCTGATTAACTTATCAAGACGCCTGTTGTAAATCCATAAAAACTAAATATAATTTATTATTCTTATACTCCCTCATTTTCTCAATCATTGTTTCAATGTAAAGATTTGATCCCACACATCCTCTACCACTGCTAAACGCACCTTGTTCTTCACCAATCAGTCCTCAGTCACTCGACGCACTCTGCGGACCAAAATACCCAGCATATACCTCCCTACAACACTCAATAAACTGTTTTCCCCTAGAATTTCTACAGTTCCCCTTTTCTCCACTTTACGCCTTATACAAGTCTATTACCGCTTCTCCTCCAATCCCCTTGAACTATACCCTCCATAACGCTTATTACACACTTCCAAATCCAATCAAATCACCATCTCGGTCTCGCTCTTGATCATTTCACCAGTAATTTCACTATACCTGCAGATTTACCATTCTTAACTTTCTCACCCTACCCATTACCTCCTCCTTACTAATAACCTCATCCCCCAAAATACCTATTCCTTCTTGCACCATCAAAAACCACACACTTCACTAAACCTCATGCATTACTGTTATATTGTGCAGATTTCGAAGTGTCTTTCCACACTCCCCTCACATCCATTCGTCAGTTTACAAAAGCACCATCCCTATTCATTATCTAAGCAGATTCCCCTCTATTCTCGATTCTTAACTTCTCGCGCTTCCTTCCAGAAGAGCTTCCTATTTCCTTGTTATGTCCTCATCATCCCTTCCAAACGTTCCTCCTCTTGTTTTTCTCACTACGTATACACCTTTAGTATTTCTTTTTCCTCCTTATATTATATTCCAAGCCATCTTTCTTTTGAGACCTCATCAATTGCTTTTAGTACATTCACCACGCTTCTTTTTACCTTTAACTGCTTTCATCACCTCTTCATTCCAAATTCGCTGTTTACATTGCTTACTTCCTATTAGCAAATCCACACACTTTCCTTTGCACTACTACACAATTGCTTCCTCATTTGCCCCCAGATTTGTTCATTATAACTTGTTCACCTTCAACCGATTTACTAGCGAGCGCTCCTACATACTTATCCTTTTTACCTTGTTCACTTAACTCTCACTCTTAATTTACCTACTTCCTTCGTATCACCCTTCCCTCTCCATCCAAGCCCCCTAACTAATTTTACATTGAACAACATAATGATCCGATAAGCCCATTCCTAAACCCCTCACTAATTTAACATCACATACTTCAACATTCCTTCTTCACCAACACAAAATCAATCAACTTTTCACTTCGATACCATCTTCTACCTGACACCAACTCTAGTATACTTATGGATACTCTTGTGTTTAAAGAAGTATTACTTACACACATACCTCTCTCTTCCAGAAATCAATCACCTTCCTACCATTTCTCATTTCTTCCCGCCACCCCAAAACCACCAGTTATACCATCCCTTTTGATTCACCTATCAACCCATTCAGGTCCCCCAACACTTATCAATCTGAAGCTCCTATCACTCCACCAGAACAACATCATTCAATTATCCAAGAAAAAATGCGTACTCTCTTCAAGTTTCCCCTCAGATGGACCATGACGTCACAACCACAACACCTTGGACCTATTCCAAACTTAATTTAACCATAGATCTAGTGGACTCACCACACAAGTCTACCAATAGCTTTGTACCACAGGTCATCATCAAAAATTGCAACTCCTTTCTCTCCCCTCTCTCATTCTCTCCACACTCAGCACGCGACACATTCACATCACACCACTTGCATTTTCACCTTTTCCTTTCATCTTTGTTTCAGCACAGCGAGGCAAATCAAATTTGCCCTTTCGTAAATACATCCATCACCTCGCTCCTCTTCTCCTCTGAACATTTATTCCTCTGACATGTCCATGTACCCATACGATCATACAATTTGCCGAAAGTAAGAAGTCGTTACGGCATCACACATCTCCGAAGGCATGCATCAGCTGATCTTAGCAAGAGATAGGGGGTATTGGCAGCCAACCCAACTACCACACCGCCCCTTAGTCGACTTCTACACACGCAGGACATACGATAGAAATTCTTTTCCCCCACATAGGATATGATAGTAGGATGTCGTAAGGTGTTATCTAGAAGTGGGGTGTGTACTTTAATCAGTGTAATAGATATGTGGATAATGGTGTAGTAATATGGCCTGGAGGATGAGGTAGATGTCGAGAATATAACGGCAAAAGAGAACAGCACCATTAAAACAATGGGAATAATTCAATCTTCGAGTAGCGACTCTCCCTCATATATATATATATATATAATATATATAATATATATATATATAAATATATATATTATATTATAATATATATATATATATATAATATATATATAAATAATAGATATTTATTTATATATATAAATATATATTATAAATATTATATATTAAATAATTATATAATATATATATATATATATATATATATATATAATATATAATTATAATATATATAATATATATTATATATATATATATATATATAGTATATATATATATATAATATATATATATCATATATATAATATATAATTACTTATGGTGCCTTGGGTGCTCTGCGACTTGACAAAAAATTCAATGCAATGACACCGAAAAAACAATGTTTTTGCCAACTGTTCCTTCAACAGCCTAAAAATGTCAAGGCTGTTCAGTCTATCTTGACACATTGTGGTTCGCAGCATATTTTTGATCCTAGTTAGAGTGCTGAATGAACGTTCTGCTTGCGCAACAGTAACAGGTATTGTGCAGAATATTCTGAGCACTATAAGCAGTTTAATAGTGCTCAAGCTAGTTCCATAAGCTTGATTCAGTAGGTGTAGTTAGAACGAAAGTGAGAATCTCCAAAGTTTGCGCCAGCTTAAATTGACTTCAAATAAAAACAACCTTCCTAAATTTCATCAAATATCAGTTGTATATTCTCAGCCAGCTTTTTGTTCACTTCTCTGAATATTTTCTAGTTCGAAATCGATTTTTTGTTATATATACTTCCATGTCAATCCAAACAAACTCATTCAAAACTCTTTGCAAGCTTCATAATACCTACCAATTTTGATATGACAGATCCATAAGGAGCAAAAAACTGTTCTTACTGAATGATCCTCAGGGGAAATCACTTTTGACTCTTCAACTTTTCCATCTGGAAACCTTACTTAGCTTTCTATAACGCTTGCTTTCTACAAAAGCAAAGGTCGAGTCAATGCTGCAGTTTTCAGCCTGAAATTTGGAGTCAGCAGACATTCCCAATTGTTTCTCATTTTCCTCAGTTCCTCAATGAAACTCTTCCCATTTGCAAACTTCAACATCCAGTGTGCTGATTCTCGCCTGCTGTAGCACAGTGTTTACGTAGTTGATGCTGGTAAGAATTTTCAGCCATATTACACCCAATATGACACATTCAAAACTGACCATATACTTTAAAACTCCATCAAAATCTGATCGGGTTTCTGGGGTCAAGTTTAAGTCAAGGACAGCCAAAAGAGCTCTCTGTATAGCAGGCATGTCCTTGACAAAGGCTTTCACGCTATCAATACGAGCTGACCATCTGGTGTCTGATAAACTATGCAGTGAAACAATTTTTCAATAATTCCCACCTCTGTGGACTACCACTGAATTTTGCATAAACCTTTTGCAGGATACCAAAGAAACTAATGACCTCTGGGGTTGGGCAACATTCACCAGCATGTATACCACAGTGGTTCAAACTGTGACAGGCACATGGTGAGAACAAGGCCAGAGGATTTTCTTGCAAGATAAGTGTTTGCACACCTTTGTAGGCACCACTCATATTGGCTCCATTGTCATGACCGTGGAAGTACTGTGATGAAATTCCTAACTATTTCAGAGTATCGAAGATCAGTCTTGTGAATGCCTCTCCCGTCTTTTGGTTACAATCAACAAGTTACAGGAATCTTTCTTTTATATCATATTTCTCGGTCTTGGCATCTAGCAGCACATACCTGATAATAAACACCGTCTGCTCTACATGTGCAGAGTCTGGTGTTGCATCTACAATTAAAGAGTAATACTTTGCTGCCTGTGTTTAACTCATAACTGCAGCAGTAACTTATTTGGCACAACACTGAATAAATTCATTCTGGCAGTCAGCATTGAGATAATAAACTTGCATCCAGTCTTCTGTTCTTGCAACTTTTGATTTTTTGCGTAGATGTTGTTGAAGAAGTAGGTCATAATGACTTATCATCAGCACTAAGATTCCTAGAAAGTTCCCATTGAAAATCTCTCAACTTTCTTGAAGTTGGGTTACGTCATATGATACAATATATATATTATATATATATAATAATATATAATATATATATATATATATATATATATATATATATATATATATATATTATAAATCTATAAAAAATAAAAAAAAAAAAAAATACATATTAAATATAATATATATTATTATATATATATTATAGTAGAAGTTATATATATATATATATGCTATATATATATATATATAAATATATATAATACTGTATTTATATATACAATATATTAATAGATATATAGATATATACTGATATATATATATATATATATATATATATACTATATATATAATATAATATATATATATATATATATGATATGTATAATTATTATATATATATATATATATATATATAAAAAAACTGAAAACTTTTAAAAAACGTAGTAAAATTTGTATTATAAATGTGACTATTGTGTATCCACGATTTATTATTTACAGTATAGATGAAGGTGTAAAGCCTCGCGAATAAATCATTAAAATAACTATATTTCATAATATAGAAAAAATTTCATTTAGTAGTTTATAT
>JABUQX010129988.1:10000-15000 GCA_015478945.1 Trachelipus rathkii
CAACCCGTTAGGCAAAATAGTACTGACTACTACTACTACTACTATACTACACTACTATACTACTACTACTACTACTATACTACTACACTACTTCTTCTGTTAAAGGGTTGAAACCAGTGTATTCGATTTCAGCACCCATCATTATTAAATAGAGTTTAATGTAACATACTTCACGCATGTTTTGGTTTCAAGCACCCCCAATAACTCTGTCTCAGCTTGCACTCAACCTGCATTCTGACTCCGCTTCGGCTCTGGCTCCGCTCTCACCGCACTGCACGGTACCGGTTGTGGCCTCAAACTCCGGCTCCGGCTCCATTTCAACTTCCGACTTTTGGTAGTTAAAAGAATTAAGAGTTAAAATATAATCGTTAGAGGTAAAGTCATCCTTCGCAGAAAAGAAAACGAAATCAAATAACTTTGGAATATTGGTAGTCATATTCCAATATATAAAAAAGTCCGGACCCCCAAAAATTTGGTCTTTGGCTCAAAAGATCCGAACCCTAAAAGCTTAACCCTTCGCCTCAAAAGGGTTTTGAAAACCAAAAAGCTTAGAATTATATATTGCCATAACCAAGAACAACTTAGCAGGGGCTGCAGCCAGGGTTGCACTGGGCAACGTGCCCGGGAGCTGCCCACCTACCCACCCGGGCTGGGCTTTTTATACAAAAAACCCTGGCAAAATGAAAGGCGGGTTTTATAAAAAATTATAACGTAGATTGATATAATTATTAAGAACTGAGATAAAAGAACAGAATTATTACATATATTTACACTGTAATTACAGTATTATGGAAAGAAATGTTGGGTTTTTAAAAATTATATTAACTATATCAATTTTATTAAAAGTCACTTGAAGTCTTGAACACAAAAGTTAGAAAAAATGTTTTTTTTTTAAGGTATTATAATTTTCATTATACTTTGATAGAGAAACCTATTCATTAGTACAATAAAATGTAATTGCAACTTAATCATTAGTACAATAAAATGTAATTGCAATATTGTGAAACTGAAAAATGGGCTTTCAAAGATATAAAAAAAACAAAAAAAAAACAAACATAACTTTTAAACTTAATTATCAATTTAATTAATTAACGACACATTAACTATATAAGCAAGTAGCAACACACATAACTGACATAAGAGTTAAGACCTGTATATTATTCTAAATTTCTAATATTGTATATATTCAATAATTCAATTATGGAATCATAATTATTAAATTATAATACCGGTTTGATTAAAAATTAAAATATACATGTTCTACAAATCTACAATTCATTTAAATTTTAATAGCGATTTATCTTTCCTTCATGTCTAATAATCTAATTACTTAGCCTATAGTCTTAGGATGTAGCTTAGCTTAGTAGCCTAGGCTGCCAGCCCCTGCCTAGCCTAAGTCTACTTTTTTATTTATTTGTATTTTGAACCATTTTCACATTTTGTGAAGATTACTACATTTGTATAAACTAATTAATTAATTATAGTTTCTTTAATTTGTAAAAACCATTTAAAAACAATTATTTTTCAAGTTAAATGAAAAATGTAATATTTAAGATAATAGGGGGTGATAAAAGAAAAATATTGATAAAAATTACAATTATAATATTATTACATGCTTGGCCTAACTAATTTTGCCTGATTTGTTTCAGTTTACATTTTTAGGAGAACCGAGAAACAGCTAGGTTCCTTCTTCTTATTCACACAGAACTGTCAAACACACTCACAAAGACACAAACACACATTATAAATATATATAATATAATATATAATATATTATATATATATATATATATATATATATTATATTATATAGATATATATATATATATATATATATATATAAATATTTATAATTATATATAGGCCAGCTCCCGAAAGCACATGCTGTATCTAAAAAAATATAACACCTACAGGAAAATTAAATATTTTTGATTTCTGAAAGCAATTTCATCGATGAAACGTAAAAAAAAAATATTTACTCTTAAATTTATCAATAACACGCTTAAATGTTAGGTAATAATCTTTGGTTCTGGCAGCGTAAGGCCTCTAATCAACCTCGCAGCGAACGCTCTCTTCAAC
Source organism: Trachelipus rathkii (assembly GCA_015478945.1). Classification (NCBI taxonomy): domain Eukaryota; kingdom Metazoa; phylum Arthropoda; class Malacostraca; order Isopoda; family Trachelipodidae; genus Trachelipus; species Trachelipus rathkii. The sequence continues at coordinate 12,080 of JABUQX010129988.1, forward strand.
CCTTCCATTTCTGCAGTAGTGTGACAGCAAGAGTTGCCAAATATTGTTTTTAATTATGCTCTGGAGAAAATGTTAATTTTTCTTTTTATTTCCTTTTTAGGGGGTTCGAGCCGACGGAGGGACAGCGTATATAAGTTACCCCGTCGTCCCCGAGAGAGAGAGAGAGAGAGAGAGAGAGAGAGAGAAGAGAGAGAGAGAGAGAGGAGAGAGAGAGAGAGAGAGAAGAGAGAGATGAGAGAGTAGTAAAAAGTTAAACTAGATTGCCCTGATATATTATATATATATATATATATATATATATATTATATATAAGATATATATATATATAATTATATATATATATTAATATATATACGATATAATATAATATATAATATACTATATATATAATATATAATACTATAATTTTGCTGAACATATATATTATAAATTTAAATGTTTTAATAAAATCTATTTTTGGTCCATTTTGCCCAAAAAAAACCTGGCGTTTTTAATAAAACCCGGTGGGTGGGATATTTTAAAAAACCCTGGGTTTTTTGCAACCCTGGGCTGCACCCCGCTACGGGTGAAATTGAGTTACATGTATTTCCTAACTAAGTGGATTAGAGTGAGCAGATTATCTAGGCTTGACAGCAAGCCCTGCTTCAGCTCAACACATTTGGATATATTCTGCCCACCGTGGTGAGGTTTCGAATCCAGCTCGGAAGACACATCCAGATGAGCGGACCTCTTTGCTAGAAGTATAGAGGAGAGAGTGTGTAATTTTGCATGTTATAATAGATTGTTCGTTACATTTGTTGGCTATGTTCTTAGTGGTTTGTGGGTACTGGAATTAAAGAAATTTGCTGTTCCGCAACTGTATTTAAATATTACAGAAAATTTCCTACTGACGCAATTTTTTATGTCCGTTCAGATAGCCGGACCGAGATTCGAACCCTCGCTCTCGCGAGAAGGAAATCTATGATCCTTAAGCGGGAAAAAAACTCCCATTATTCACTGAACCACCGTGAACTCTGTAAATATATTATACATATATATATATATATATATATAATATATTATATATATATATAAGTATATATATATATATATACTATATATATATAATATATATATTATAATATATATATATATATATATATATATATATATATATATTATATATATACTTTTTTTTACTTTCTTGCCCTCCAAAGATCGCTTAGATTTGTGATGTCCCAAATTGCTCTGAGACGATGATTAGTTGGACACTTCTAGGAAAGAAGTGAACACAGTCTCCGGGTGGTTGCATATTTGGCAGGTATTTGACATGGTCTGCGTTGAGTTAAACCTGTATTTGCAATATTTGGGTGGTGGCCACATCTTAGTTTGGTCAAAGATGACTGGACTGTTAGAGGAAGAGAGTCAAATTCAGATGCAATCTGGTGGGTGTTCATTTAGTATATTGTTTGGTTGTCGGTTTCTTTAAATAATTTTCAGTTATGTGTGTGTGCATTTGTTTTGTATAAGACATGTTGCCCTGTGGGGCCGGAAATTGTTTAGGATTTATATTGGTAATAAGGTAGAAATTGGAGTTGTTTTAACCTGTGGTTAGTAGTGTTGGAAAGTGCTGTGGCATGGTTGTTGAGGTGTTTGTGTTTAGCGTAGAACTATGTATCCTATCATTTCTAGATGTTTATATATGGGTAATATTTTGTTTCTTCATGTAATTGTTGTTGTTGGGAGTTGTAGTTGCGGCAACCTGTTTATAATTCTGAGTGCCGCTATTTTGGGTGGTTTGAAAGTTTTCTCATGTTTCCCTGGGTTAATAATGGGTGTGCCATACAAGTGACGCGTAATTTAATGTTGGACGGATGTATTGTTTGTAGATGGTGATGGGTACTTGCTTCTTCATGTAAGTGTTGTTGTGGAGTTGTAGTTGTGCAACCTACTATAATTCTGAGTGCCTTGTTTTGGGTGGTTGAAGTTTTCTCTTAGTCCCTTGGTTATAATGGGATGCCATTGCAGGTGACGTGTGATTTAAGTTGGACGTTGTTTTGTTTGTAGATGGTGATGGATAGTGTTATTGTTGTTAATTCCGCATAGCTGATGGTTCTCAGTATGTTTTGTTTCCTATTTGTGATGTTGTTATGTTTTCAATGTGTATTGTGAAGGTTAGGTGTTTGTCCAGTGTTACTCCAAAAATTTTGGGTGTTTTGTTTATTGGGATACCTATATTGTTTAAAAAGATTTGGGGGTTTGTAGTGCCAAGTTGGCGGTCTGTTTTGATTAGTGTAATAGATGATTTGTTAGGTGATGCAAACATTCTGTTGTAAGTTAGCCAAGTTTGAATTTGGTTAATGTATTGTTGAGTCAGAAGATTGTTGGTTCGGTTCTGAGTTTGTGGTGGTTATGGTGATGTCATCTGCGCAGGTTGTTATATTTGTGTGGAGTGTTTGTGGTTTTGGTATATATATTGCTCCTTGAGGTAAACCATTTTTTATATTTACTGACGTGATTTCTTGTGTTTAATCTGATATTTGCGGTCGTGTTCTCCCCTGATAAAGGGAAGCTGGTAACCATTTCTTTAAATTAGGTGGGGATGTTTGATTGTAATATTTTGTGGATTAGATTGTGTCTTTGGGGACTGCTTATCAAAGGCTTTGTTTTATTTGCGTCGATTGCTACAAGTAAGTGTTTTGTGTGAGGAGCCTGAGATTCAAGCTATTTATTGGTAGAATGGTGTTCGTGAGAGCAGTTGTGGTTGAGTGGTTTTTCTGGAAGCTGTATTGAAATGTTTTTAGGGGATGTGGGGTTTTATTTTATGTTAGTATAAGCTTTTCTAGAAGTTTACATAGTGTGGATAGATTGGACGATAGGAGGAGGGGTTTGAGAGGTCTTTTCCTGGTTTTTAGTTTAACATCTTTCAGATGTAGGGAAAA
>JABUQX010129989.1:7500-17500 GCA_015478945.1 Trachelipus rathkii
TTAGCAACCAAATTTTTTGAGAGCCCTAATTTTTTGAGAACCCCAATTCTTTTTTGAGAACCCTAATTTTTCGGCCACCCTAATTCTTTTTGGCAACACCCTAATTTTTTGGGCAACCTAATTTTTAGCACCCTTTTCGAAGAAAGGGTGGCGCCAAACGGTTCCGTAAGCAACCGTTATACGATACCTCCCCTATTTTTACCGCCCCCTAATTTTTTTTCGCCGTGGCAATTTTTTTGCCTCACTGGCAATTTTTGATCCTTCTGTTAGGGGCCTTAGCCCTATTTTTTTGATGTCTGTTACCTTGTTTGACCATGATATTTCGACCGTTAACCTGCCGTACACCATGTCATTTTTGACCCACGCCAATTTTCTGGCCACTCGTGCCCCACCCGTCACTATTTCGTTCCTAACTTGAACGCATGTATGGATCTATCCTAACTTGAACACCTACACACACACACAAACACCACGACACACACACACACACCACCACAACACACACACACACACACACACACACATACACACTTATACACACATTCACTATGCAAAAAAAATAAAAAAAAAAAAACTTTTATCACATATTCACTATGACACTTACATTTAACCCATATACACTTACATTTCACTTATTCACACGTACCAACACACGACAACCCTTTGGTCTTCATGGGTCAAATTTTTGACCAACGGTTAATTTTTTTGTCCTTCCTTTAGGGAACTTAGCCCTTTTTTGATGTCTTTACATTGTTTTGACCATGATATTTCAGCCTTGACCCTGCCAATACCATGGGTCAATTTTGACCCACGCAACTTGAATGGCTTTGGATTGGTTCCCAATTACGTGAAGAAGTACTATGATGTTCTATTAGTGTTTCTATGCGTATTAGATGAGGTGCCAGGTGAGGGCCAGGTGAGTGCCAAGTGAGTGCCAATGGGTGCCAATGAGTGCCAAGTGAGTGCCAATGCAGTGCCAAGTGAGTGCCATTAGTGCCAAGTGAGTGCCACATAGTGCCAACTGAACGTGCACTTTTTCAAGCTTTTCTAGCCTCCCTGAACCCTCGAATAGCCCTAATATGCGGTGTCCTACTACCCTAGGTAATATAGGTATTGAGGAATGATTGGTGTAATATTAAGTTGCTAGGATGGCTTCCTACTATGAGTTTAAGTCTTTTTCTAATACTTATCACACTTATACCTACGACCACTTAATACACACATTCACTATGACACTTAACACACTGTATTGACACTTACATTAAACCTATTATACACTTACACCTCACACACTCGAATTTTGATGGCCTCAAACTTTGAATGGTCCAAATTTGATGCCTCAACTTGATGCTCAGCATTAATGCTCAGCATTGATGCCTCAACTTTGAAGGTTTATCTTTGATGACTCATCTTTGATGACGTCATCTTTGATCCCATCTATATTGATGATTCATGCTTTTGATGAATCATCTTTGACTGGCTCATCTCTAACCCCACATCATTAGAACCACTGAGTTAATATTAATGTCTCCCCCTAGTTCCTAAAGTGGACACCAGGGGCCGCAATGCGCCTCCGCGCAAAGACAACCAACCCCGCACCCGCAGGTGCGACCCCGCGCGTCCCGCCCGCCGGTGCGCCCCGAGACGCAATAATTTCCGCGTTCCAATCCCGCCGCGTGCGGCGCCGCAGGCGCCAGTATTCCCGCGTACCCGCCGCCGCGTGCGTCCGCAGACGCAATATTCTGCGGGAATGAAACAATATATATACTATTAAGTCATCTCATGTTTTATTCTCATACTTTAAAAAAACATTTCAAAAAGAATTTCGTTTCAAAATATCTATGAGTCTTCTTTACTTTCAATACTTAAACATTTTATTAAAAAACATTTTCGCGAACCTAAAACGGTAATCATTACATACCTATAATTTAAACATATACATTTAATTAACATTATTTTACTTAATACTTTTTACTTAATACTTTTTAATTTTAAATTTTTAAAAATTGTATGTAAAAAGAAAAAAACCCAGAGTGTCTGATAAATAAACATTTTATTTTACTACAATTGTCCGAAATTTTATTAAAAACATATACTTTACATACTTTAAAGCAGTACAAGCAGTAAACAAACAATAGAGGTGTTATTACCTAACACCTAAGGGATTAGTATGCCTTTGTTTTACTGCTTACTGCTTTACTTTTCTGCTTTACTGCTTTAACTTTCTGCTTACTGCTTTAACTTTCTGCTTAACTGCTTTAACTTTCTGCTTTACTGCTTTTACTCACATATTTATACATACCTTAAAGCAATAAAGCAGTAAAACAATAGAGGTGTTACCGTAACACCTAGGGGGGATAGTATGCTTTAACTTTCTGCTTTACTGCTTAACTTTCGCTTTACTGCTTTAACTCACTGCTTTACGGCTTTAACTCATATATTTGTTAATAAATATATGCGTTAAAGCAGTAAAGCAGTAAAACATAGAGTGTTACCTAACACCTAGGGGGGGGATTAGTATGCTTTTTGTTTTACTGCTTTTACTGCTTTTACTGTTCTCTTCTTTACTGCTTTAACTCATGTTTAACTGCTTTAACTTTCTGACTTTACTGCTTACACTTTCTGCTTTTACTGTTTTAACTTTTCTGCTTTAACTGTTTAATCATATATTATTAACTTATGTTTTTTATTTTGAGTTTTAATACTTTTTATTTTATTTTATTATTATTTTATTTATATTATTATTTAAATTTATGATTTTTTTATTTTAAGTTTTATTATGAATAATAGTCTTCTTTTATTTTCTACTATACTATTTTTTATTTTTATCACTCTACTTAGTGTTATTTACTTCAATGCGTTTTCTTATTATTATTTAGAACACATTACATTACTATTATTTATAACACACATTCACTATGAACTTATCACTATGACACCTATACACCATTCACATGACACTTAACACACATTCACTATGACACTTACATTTAGCCATAGACACTTACATTTAACACTTATTACACCACACACAACACACACAACACACACAGATTTACTTAACACTCACAACAGATTTTACTTACGACTCATGCCAGATTTACTTACAACCCGCAGATTTACTTACATACACCCACGATTTACTTACACGACGCAGATTTACTTACCATATAAGCGTTATATTTATTAAAACATTTTATGTTTTAATTAAACACGAACATTTATATTACTCATAATACTTTTTATTTATTAACATTATGTTTTTTATTTTGTTTTAATACTTTTTATTTATTTTATTATTATTTTTATTATTTTTATTATTTTATTTTTATTATTATTTTTATTATTTCTATTATTTTTATTATTATTTTTATTATTTCTATTATTTTTATTATTTTATTTTTATTTTTATTATTATACTTAGTGTTATTTACTTCATGCCTATTGTTATTATTATTTAGAACACACATTCACTATGACACTTACAACACATTCACTATGACACTTATTCACTATGACACTTATACACACTTCACTATGACACTTATACACACATTCACTATGACACTTACATTTACCCATAGACACTTACATTTACACTTACACTCACACACAGATTTAGTTACACACTTACATTTACACTTACACTCACACACAGATTTAGTTACACACGCTGGTTTACTTACACTCACACAGATTTACTTACACTCACACACAGATTTACTTACACTCACACAGATTTACTTACACTCACACACAGATTTACTTACACACGCAGATTTACTTACACTCACACACAGATTTACTTACACTCACACACAGATTTACTTACACTCACGCAGATTTACTTACACTCACACACAGATTTACTTACACACACTCACTTACACATATAACGTATATAAAAATAACAAAATAAGTTCTTCTCTGGCTAACATATCATGTATTTTATTAAATCTTTCTAAGTTCTTATTTAAAAATAACAATTATTCACTTACATTTATATTATTCGCTCGATGTTAACTAAAAATATTTCAAAGTTTTTTAAATAATTCGGATTTTCTTTATTATTATTATTATTATTATCTATGTACATTGCCACATTCCATCACGAGAAAACACAACAACCCACACTCGTTACAGATACGAAACTGACCTGATCTCTCTCTGTAAAATGTGTTGAAATAACTACCTTAGGTCTAAATTTAGGATAATCCTTTTTGTACCCCGGGGCGATTTAGGCCTAATTCCCGGTCAAAATATATTTCAAACTGACCTTTTTCTGTAAAATGTGGTGCAATAACTACGTTAGACCTAAATTTAGGTATAAATTTAGGATAAACCTTTTTGTATCCCAGGCTGATTTAAGCCTAATACTAGGTCAAAAGGTAATTCCAGTATAGACAAAAATCGAGAATCAATGTTATTATTATGTTTATAAATATAATTTCAAACTGAAAAATGCTGGATCGGTAAGATTTTAAGCAGGTAAGAAAGAAATGTTTACCTTTCTTGTGAGTGGCCGGAGTAATCCTTATCTCTATATGACCTCGTATGTGATTGGTCGAGAATTATTTTATCGCTTTTTTTGGTTTTACGTATGTAAAAACATGTTTTTTCATATCCTGAACCTTATCTCTGATTGGATGAAAATTATATTGGAGGATGTGTGTTTTAGATCCAAACTCATTTTAAAATCATACTCGTTTTGGCTCTTAAGCGGTGCACAAGTTCTCTGGTTTGTAATAAAAGTGTTCTATTTTCACTAAGTGTATATCATGAACCACCTTAACATGTATACCTCAATACAAGACATTATCCAGTGGGAAATCAAGATCCCAGGAAGTAGGGTTTCATTCTTATATAAAAGAAAAACCGATGGATTTGAATTTTTCAAGTGTGCTACCCAATCACCCTGTTATAATACCAAGCGTATTTTCGTGAGTCCAGGTGAATTACTTCGTATATGTAATCACACTGAAGAGTGGCTTACAGAATACTTTAAACCAAACTCAGCTTTAAACTGGACCGAAACAGTTATTATTCTGTGCGAAGAAACCAGCGATAAGCAACTTACTCTATCATTTTATAAACATCAAAACATAATCAGTTTGGAAGTTAGATTATGGGAGAGAAATAATGAAACAGCAGTATTTGAACCTACATCATTTGGATTCTACATTTCAGGCGTAGCTCAGATGAAATATATGTTAGAGGTACGTAAGCGAATGTTAATACAGATGAAGAAGACATTTATGTTATCTAATTACGTAACCGTAATTCATTACATGTTATACCAAGAATACTACGCATTTAAGAAAACCCTGATCGATGATCCTACGCCCAGCATCGACCGCTTCCTAAGTTCTATAGACGTACAGAAATTCATTTATCTACTTAGAACAATGCAGGAAAGTTCTTTAATGCCGTTAACCCGAATGGTAAAAATATACTATGATATTCTGAGTGGGAACTTTTTTACGTATGTGTTAACTTGAAGTAATACTGAAAACGAAAACTATATACAATCGATAAGATATAAATGATGTTGCATATTTGCAAGATTTAGAGAATTTTAATATAAAATAGTCATAAACATCATGTGAAAAATGTATGTGGAAGTGTTTATATATAATAATATTCCTGTATTATATTTAATGTCCTTATATAAAATCATTGTATATATTTAATTTTAGCCTTATATATATATATATAATATATATATATATATATTATATATATATATATATTATATATATATATTATATATATATAGTATATATATATATATTATATTATATATATATATATATAATATAATATATAATATATAAATTACTGTAAGATAATGATTATTAAAATTCTAATTATATAGTAAAGTTTTTATTAACCTTATTTTTACTTTCTTAAATAAATATTTACATGTATGTTAAGAGTTTAAATAAACGAACCCCAGGTTCAGGATATGAAAAAACATGTTTTACATACGTAAAACCAAAAAAAGCGATAAAATAATTCCCGACCAATCACATACGAGGTCAAATAGAGATAAGGATTACTCCGCCACTTATATATATTAAATCACCTTCTTGCCCTGTTATTGCACCACATTTTACAGAAAAAGTTCAGTTTGAAATATATTTATAAAAATACTTATTAACATGGATTCTCGTTCTTGTCTTATACTGGAATTACCCTCTTTGTACCATAGTATATGGCTTACATCCAGCTGGTGATACAAAATGTTTATCCTAAATTATACCTCAAATTTAGGCCTAACGTAGTTAATTGCACCACATTTACAGAAAAAGGTCAAGTTTGAATATATTTTGACCGAGAATTAGCCTAAAATCGCCCGGGGTACAAAAGGATTTCCTAAATTCTAAGACTAAGTAGTTATTTCAACTACATTTACAGAGAGAGATCAGGTCAGTTTCGTATCTGTTAGGGATTGCGGGTTGTTGTGTTTTCTCGTGATGGATTGTAAATGTACATAATAATAATTAATTAATAATAATAAAGAAATCTGCGAATTTATTTAAAAAACCTTGAAATATTTTTAGTTAACATCGAGCGAATAATAAAAATGTAGTGAATAATTATTATTTTTAAATAAGAACTTAGAAGATTTTAATAAAATACATGATATGTTAGCACGAGAAGAACTTATTTCTGTATTTTTTATATACGTTATATTGTGTAAGTGACGTCGTGTGTAACGTAATCTGTGTGTGAGTGTAAGTAAACCTGTGTGCATGTGTAAGTAAATTGTGTGTGAGTGTAAATAAATCTGTGTGAGTGTAAGTAAATCTGCCGTGTTAAGTAAATCTGTCGTGTGATGTAAGTAAATCTAAGGTGAGTGTATACGTAAATCCTGTGTGTGACTGTAAGTAAATCTGTGTGAAGTGTAAGTAACCAGCGTGTGTAACTAATATCTTGTGTGAGTGTAAGTGTAAATGTAAGTGGTGTAACTAAATCTGTTGTGGTGAGTGTAAGTGTACATGTAAGTGTCTATGGGTAATTGTAAGTGTTCATAGTGAATGTGTGTATAAGTGCTAGAGTGAATGCGTGTATAAGTGTCATAGTGAATCTGTGTAATAGTGGATGTGTGTATAAGTGTCATAGTGAATGTGTGTTCTAAATAAAGTAAATAACAATAGGCATGAAGTAATAACACTAAGTATAATAATAAAATATAAAATAAAATAATAAAAATAATAGAAATAATAAAAATAATAATAAAAATAAATAGAAATAATAAAATAATAATAAAAAATAAGAAATAATAAAATAATAAAAATAATAATAAGCATAAATAAAAAAGTATTAAACCAAAATAAAAAACATATGTTACATAAATAAAACGTAATTATGAGGTAAAATATAAAATGTTCGTGTTAATTAAAACATAGAAATGTTTTTTTAAATAAATTATACGTTATATGTGTAAGTAAATCTGCGTGTGTAAGTAAATCGGCGTGTGAGTGTAAGTAAATCTGCGGGTGTAAGTAAATCTGTGCATGAGTGTAAGTAATCTGTGTGTGAGTGTAAGTAAATCTGTGTGTGTGGTGTGTGGTGTGTGTGTGTGTGTGTGTATAAGTGTATAATGTAAGTGTCTACTGCTAAATGTAAGTGTCATATGAATCGTTGTGTATAAGTGTCCATACGTGAAGTGTGTATAAGTTGTCATAGTGAATCAAGTGTCCATAGTCGAATGTGTGTATAAGTGTCATATTGAATGTGTGTTCTAAATAATAATCACAATAGGCATGAAGTAAATCACACTAATAATATAATAAAAATAAAAAAAAAATAATAAAAATAAATAGAAATAATAAAAAAAAATAATAAAATAAAATAATAAAAATAATAAAAATAATAATAAAAATAAATAAAAATAATAATAAAATAAATAAAAAGTATTAAAACAAAATAAAAAACATAATGTTAATAAATATATGAGGTTTAAAACCAGTAAAGCAGAAAGTTAAAACAGTAAAGCAGAAGGTTTAATGCAGTAAAGCAGAAAGTTAAAGCAGTATAAGATAGTTAAAGCAGTAAAGCAGAAAGTTAAATGCAGTAAAGCAGTAAAACAAAAGCATACTAATCCCCCCTAGGTGTTAGGTAAAACATCTCTATTGTTTTACTGCTTTACTGCTTTAAGGTATGTAATTGTTAATAAAATATTATGAGTTAAAGAGTAAAGCATGAGTTTAAAGCAGTAAACAGAAAGTAAAGCCAGTAAAAGCATGTAAAGACAAAAGCATACTAATCCCCCTTGGTGTTAGGTCCCACCTCTATTGATTTACTGATTTACTGCTTTAAGGTATGTAATGTATGTGAGTTAAAGCAGTAAAGCAGAAAGTTAAAGCAGTAAAGCAGAAAGTTAAAGCAGTAAAGCAGAAAGTTAAAGCAGTAAAGCAGAAAGTTAAAGCAGTAAAGCAGTAAAAAAGCATACTAATCCCTTAAGTGTGTTAGGTAAATCCATCTATCGTTTTACTGCCTTTCTGCTTCTAAAGTATGTAATATAATTGTTTTTTTCAATAAATTCTCGTACACTCTGGTACGATAATAAAATGTTTATCACTATCAGACACTCTGATTTTTTCTTCTTACATACAAATTTTAAAAATTTATAAATTAAAAAGTATTAAGTAAAAAGTATTAAGTAAAAAATAATGTTAATAAATATATGTGTTAAATAGGTCTGTAATGAGTTACAGTTTTAGGTTCGCGAAAATGTTTTTAATAAAAATGTTTAAGTATGAAATAAAAATGAATGACTCATAGTATATTTGAAACGAAATTCTTTGAAATGTTTAAGTATGAAATAAAAATGAATGACTCACTCAAGTATAATATATTTAAAATATTCCCAGCAGGAATATTGCGTCTGCGGACAGCACGCGTGCGGCGGGTACCGGGAATATATGCGCCTGGGGGCACGCGCGGGATGGAACGCGGAAATATTGCGTCTGCGGGCGCAACGCGGCGGGCGGGACGCGGCGGGGCCGCACCTGCGGGTGCGGGGTTGGTTGTCTTTGCGCGGAGGGCGCATCGGCTCGCCTGTGGTCCACTTATTGAACTAGGTGGGGAAACATAATTATTCTCTGTTCCTATGATGTGGGGTAGAGATGAGCATCAAAGATGATTTCATCAAAGATGAATCATCAATATAGATGGGATCAAAGATGACGTCAAAGATGAGTCATCAAAGATGAACCTTCAAAGTTGAGGCATCAATGCTGATGGCATTAATGCTGAGGCATCAAAGTTGAGGCATCAAATTTGAGCCATCAAGCTGAGGCATTAAAATATCGAGTGTGTGAGTGTAAGTGTATTGGTTTTAAATGTATGTCATAGGTGTGTATAAGTGTTCATGTAGAATGCTGTGTAATAAGTGTTCGTAGTGGTATAACGTGTATGAAGTGATGAAAAAGACTAACTCATAGTAGGAAGCATCCTAACAACTTGTAATATGCACCAATCGATTCCTCATACCTTATTACCTAGGGGTAGACCCTCATATTAGGGCTATCGGGTTAGGGAGGCTAGAAAGGCCTGAAACAAGTGGCACTCAGTTGGCACTTTGTGGGGCACTCACTTGGCACTATGTGGCACTCACTGGCACTCACTTGGCACTCACTTGGCACTCACTTGGCAATCATTGGCACTCACTTGGCACTCACCTGGCCTCACCTGGACTCATCTAATACTCATAAGAACACTAATATGAACATCAACTAGGGTACTTCTTACGGTAATTTGGGAACCATCAAAGTCCATCAAGTTAGCGTGGGTCCAAAATTGACCCATGGTATATGGCAGGTCAAGGCTGAAATTCATCGGTCAAAAATGTAAAGACATCAACGAAACAGGCTAAAGTCCCTATAAGGAAGACAAAAAATTACCTCGTGGGTCAAATTTGCAACCCATGGAAGACCAAAAGGTTTGGTCGTGTGTTTGTACGTGTGAATAAGTGTAAATGTAAGTGTCTATG
>JABUQX010129990.1:0-5000 GCA_015478945.1 Trachelipus rathkii
AAGAGAGAGATAATAAAATATAATAATAATATCTAAATATAATAATAATAATAATTATAATAATATCTAATAATACAAATAATTATATAATAATTAATATAATATAAATATAATATATAATAATTAATAATAATAATAATAATAAATATAATAATAATATATATAATAATGATTATAATATCGATATCAAATATATAGCTAACCATAATACAATTATAACTACCGATATAATAAGAATATAATAAGAATATATTATAATATATTATAAGATAATAATAAAATAATAATTATAATAATATAATATAATAAAAAAAAAATAATAATTATTATAATATAATGAATATCATAGAGATGGTAATAAAGAATATGCACAATTATACTATTATGTGTCGATATCAATTATAATTAATATTTTAAATGATAAATATAATAATATACTAAGATAGAACAATATATAGATATAGAGTATATACTAATATCTAATATAATATATTAATAATAATATAATATAATAAACTAATATAATAATAATAAATATATAATATAATAATTAATATATATAATATAATATATAATAATAATATAATAATATACATAATAATAATAATTATAATATATATATAATATATATCAAATATTTATATATTAATAATAATTAATATAATAATAAATATATAATAATTATATATTTAATAATAATAATAATAAATATAATATATATAATAATAATAATAATAATATAAATAATAATAATAATAATAATATAATTAATAATATAATAATATAATCATAATAATAAATAATAAAAGATAATAATAATAATAATAATTAATAATAATATAATAATAATAATAATCATAATATAATATATAATATAAACATAAATAATAATAATAATAATATTATAATAATATTAATAAACAATAATTAATAATAACAATAATTATATAATAATAAAATAATAAATATAATAAAATATAATAATAATAATAATATATAATAATAAAATAATAATAATCAAAATAATTATACAATATCCCATATAATAATAATATAATAATATATAATAATATAATAATAATAATATAATATAATAATAATAATAATATAATAAAAATATTTAATAATAATAATAATAATAAATATATATATATAATAATAATAATAATAATAATATAATAATAATAATATAATAATATAAATAATATAATAATAATAATAATAATAATATGATAATAAAATATATAATATAATAATAAAATATCATATAATAATAATAATGATATATAATATAATAATAATAATATAATAATCTAATAATTATATTAATGATAATAATAATAATAATAATATATAAAATAATAAAAAAAATAATAATAATTTAATAATAATAAATATAATAATAATATAAAATAATATAATAATAACATAATAATAATAAATAATAATAATATAATATAATAATAATAATAATAATAATAATAATAATAATAATAATAATAATAATAATAATAATAATAATAATAATAATAATAATAATAATAATAATAATAATTAATAATATATAAATATAATATAATATAATAATAATAATAATAATAATATAATAATAATAATAATAATAATATATATTTATAGGAGTAATAATAATAATAATGAATAATAATAATAATATAATAAAAATTATAATAATAATATAATAAATATATGATATATTATAATAATGATATCATATAATATAATGATAATAATAATAATAATATAATAATAATAATAATAATAATAATAATTTAAAATAATAAAAATAATAATAATTATAAAATAATAATAATAATAATAATATAATTATAATAATAATATAATACCTAATAATAATAATTAATAATAATATATAATATATAATAATATATATAATAATAATAATAATATAATAATAATTTAATATGATAATAATAGCCCCTCACCTCAATAATATATATAATAATATAATAATAATATATATATTGTTATGTTATGTTGCTTTTTTGAGATTACTTTTAAATGACAATATAGCAATAGTATTAGTAATTATTTATATAGTTTTTTTGAGTTTACTTGTAAATGATATAAGAAAATTTTCATTTTTCCATTGTTGAGCGTTAATCTTATAGAATTTATCACTATCTAATACTTCATTGTCTGATTTTTCTAACTATAGAGAGGATTAATCATGGTGAACACTATATCATCTTTAAGATTTACATTCTTGAATTTCATTATTTGAAGGTTAGACATATTAAGCTGCTTGCATTATTTTGTAGTATCTTTTGCTGTTAATTTAATAGATATAGCTTAATAGGTCTTCAAATAGTAATATTTAAAGCTTTTTCAAATAAAGATGCTGAAACACAGAAGTTTTTATGTTGTGCTTCAATCGGTATGAGTTTTTTGATCAAATAACGAATTAAAAGCTTTTTGCTTTATGCAATAATAATAAATATTAATTATAATAAATAATATATAATAATAATATAAATTAATATAATAATCATAATAATATAATAATAATAATATATATAATATATAATAATAATAATAATAATAATATAATAATATAATATAATACAATAATAATCATAATAAAATAATTAAAAAACCATAACAATAATATATAATATCAATATATAATAATAATATATAATATAATAATATATAACTTAATAATAATACATAATTAAAAACAATAATAATATTGATAATAATTAATAATAATATAATATATACAAATAATTAATAATATAATTAATTAATATAATAAATAATAATAATCATATATATAATAATATTATATATATTTAATATATAATATAATAAAATATATAATAATAATAGTAATAACATATATATAATATAATAAATAATAATAACAATAATAATATAATATAAATAATATAATAATATAATATATAATTAATTATTATAATTAATATAATAATATAATAATAAATATATAATATTAATGAATAATATATAATAATAATAATCATAATAATAATAAAATAATAATATAATAATAAATAATATAATATTATTAATTATTATTATATTATTATTATTATTATTATTTTATTCTTAATTTAATTATTTATTATTATTATTATTACTCATCTATTATCTCATTATTATTTTTCTTATTATTTTATTTTATTATTTTATTATTTTATATTATTATTTATTATATTATTTTATTATTATTATTTATTATAATTATTCTTATTATTATTATTATTAATTATTATTATTATTATTATTATTATTATTATTATATTATTATTATTATTATTATAAAACTTCCTTTTAACGTGCTTTATCCCCTTTTTAGAGGGTAACACGGGGGGAGTATTATTATTTTATTATTATATTATGATTATTATTAATATTATTGTTATATATTATTATATATTATTATTATTATTATTATTATTATTATTATTATTAATTATTATAATTATTATTATTCTATTATTATTATTATTATATTATTATTATTATTATTATTATTAATTTTATTTTATTATTATTATTAATTATTATTATTATTATGTATTATATGTTTTGTTATTATTATTATTTAATTATTATATTATTATTATTATTATTATTATTATTATTATTATTATTTTTTATTATTATTATTTCTTTTTATTTTATTATTATATTTATTATTATTTTATTATTATACATTATATATTATTATTATTATTTATTAATATTATTATTATTTAATTTATTATATTTTATTCTATTCTTATTATTATTATTATATATTATTATTATTATATTATTATTATTATTATTATTATTATTATTATTATTATTATATACAATCAAAAGCCTGTGGAAAGGAGGATATTAGAAATTCTATGCAGCTGTTCGTATTCGTAAGAAAGGGGGAAAATGTAATATTATTATTAATATTATTACTATTAATATTATTTTTATTATTATTATTATTATTATTATTATTATTATTATTATTATTATTATTATTATTATATTATTATTATTTTATTATTATATTATTTTATTATTATTATTATTATGATTATTATTATTATTATCTCTTATTATTATTTTTTTATTATTATTATTATTATTATTATTATTATTATTATTTCTATATTATTATTATTATTATTATTATTTATTTATTATTATTATTATTAATGATTATTATTATTATTTTCTGTATTTTATAATTGTTATTGCGAAAATATATTGATAAATAATTTTACGATTTTATTTTTTATTGCAATGGGATTTCCTAAAAGTTTGATTTGGCTTGTTCGAGGGATATTTTTTGGACCGTCTGGATTCCGTACACTCGTAATATATAATATATATACTTATAGAATTTTTTTTTTTTGTTAATTTTACAGTTAATACCCTCACGGGCGAGGCTTTTCAAGAGAGGGCGAATAAACAAGAAAAACAACCACCAATCCCGCCTAAGACAAATTCTCATGTGAGAGAGTGGGCTTTAAAGAGAGGAGATTAAATTAGTTGAAACAGAAGAAGAAAGGAGTTCCAGAACAGAAGTATCTGGACCAGAAAGAGGCTCTACAACGAACAAGTCTGAGGTTCTCAATATCACGCCAATATATGCGAGAGAATGGCTTTTGTATGCGAGGGGGCGGGGGAAAAAGGCAAAATGGGGTGGAATGCGAGCGGCAACTCCGTCAGGCATCTACCGCTGGTAATACTATAGTAAAGAGATAGTGGCGGCAACGTACGCTCGTGAGAGATGAGGTCAAGAGAGTTTGAAATAGGGGACAGTTTATTGTCTCTTAGCTTTAACTCAACCTATCCAATAGAAGTGGTGGAGCCGGGCCCCCCCAAATGTTAGAACAGATATCGCTACAAGGGCGAATAAGGCATTATATATGGAGTAGTGTGCAGTGCCAAATTCGCACTGAGCAGAACTCGCAGCTTCTTTGGGACACTTAGCAATCCCAATGAAT